>JADGJH010000862.1:0-13686 GCA_027596945.1 Physocladia obscura
TGCCAGATATGAGAAATACTAATTTGCTTATGCCATTGTTTGCAAAATGCAGCTTGAGCTTTGTCCAAGAATGACAGTAGCAATTCAATAAAGTATTCGAGTATCCATTGCTTCTGAACGGCAGAGAACTTTTGATCTACTAATTTTCGAGCCTTCCTTGTCAATCTGCCATCTGATTCAAATTGGGAAATCCATCTGTTGATGGTGCAAGTTGATTTGCAGAAAATCGCACCAATTTGTGCTGGAGACATGCGATGATAGTAGTAGTTGAACAGCACATGGGCTCTGGTGTTTGCACTAGCTTGCATCAATGTAACTTGAACTCGAATTGATTTCATTTGATTGTTTATTGAAAACTCAGAAAAAAGATATTTTCAACAAAATGGACAATAATTAACAGGAAATTTTTGAAAATGAACAGAGAATCGGCGGCAACATTGCAAACTCTTGAGCAACGGCTGGATTATCTCTCGTCAATAACCACGCCACATTCTTCTGATGGACCACTTCTGCGACCTGGCCTCGAATCGATTGCCCAGTCCGTAGGCTCAATTAAAGCAAAACTGGCGCAACTCGTGAATGAAAGGTGAGCGGCTATCATTACTGCGCGGAATTTGTCGTACAATGACATTATTAAACGTAAATGCGGCTCTTATCTAGACGTGTTCTGGGTGACTTCATGCTGAAATGTAAACCTGATCATTCGGTTGAAATTGAATGCAGTACTCATTTAGTTCCTGACAGATGGGCAGCTTAGAGACGTCATCAATAACCACACAAATACAACGGAACAAAACTCAGCGTCTGCTCTTGACTTGGATATGGGGCTGGGTCTTGATCCGGCATCGAAAAAAGAGATTGTCATGTCGGCCGAAGAAGAGATTCTGCAGCTTGCCGACCAATTGCGTGAAATAGAATCTCTAAAGAGTGAACTCGATTCACAAGCAATGAATGGTATGTTTGAAAGTGTTTCAAAGCTATCTTTATGCTGAATAACAAAAATAGGACTGGATCAGAGAATTCTTTCTCTTAGTCCAATCGAATACACCCAAATTGCACAGTCTCAGGCATCTAATGCTTTGAAAGAAGAGTTTATGACGGTTCTGGAGGAATACAATGATTACGTATGATTTTCCACTTTATTCTTAAAATAATCTTGTTGGGAATTTCAACACAGATCGAAACTTTGACTCAAACTTTCTTGTACTATGATTCTGTTTTGAATGCGATATCGGGAAAACTTGATGCGCAAGGATTGTGATTTTTCTTAACAATGAACCACAAATTTCCTTTGTTCTCAAATATTCATTTCCCCTTGTCTTTGTTTTTAAATTGCCCGGAAAAAATGAAAGACCTTACCAACCTTGCTAAAGAAATTTCAACCATTTCCACCGGTGGACAAACAAACTGGGCCATCTTAGGTACACTTCATTTTGCTATCCACAACATTGGCGGGAAAAAAACACTCACCACACACGTTTTCATAGGTACCGATGCGAAAACTAAAACTGTGCAAATCGTTGAAAAGGGTGCCCAAGGTTTGCCAGAGCTTCGTAAGGCTATGGACCGTGCCACAAAGGCGCACCTTGCAGTTGTCGGCTACGTCAATCATAATAATTCTCCTTTAAAAATCCGGATGAATGACTCCAAAAATTCTCGTGCACTTGCCAGACACCATGATGTTAAAGTTCTTCTGAAAAATCACATTGCTGTTCTTGATGTTCGTGATGTTGAAAAAGACTTGCAAGACGAAAACGTGGAGCGTGTGGTCGTTTTGGCAGTTGCATCAAGACTAACATCGCCTGTTACATGTGCCACTGATGAATCGCCTCAGATTTCCAATTTGAGCAATGATGAAGATGCAGTAATTGAAGGCGAGTTAAATCGTGCGTTTGAAGTGGAATTGCAGGAAGTTGAAAATATTAAGAATGAGGAAAAACAAAAATATGCGCGTTTTTCCCAACAGATTTTGGTTGAACATCGTGTGAGCCTTGAATTTCAAATGAAGGAACGCGGAAAAATTGACAAGTGGAAACAGACTTTGTCATTGCGTGCTGGGCCATTGTTTGAGGGTTGGCTGTCTTACAAAAGCTCTAATTTTCTTGGATGGAAATTAAAATGGGCTCTAATTGATGTAGGCTATTATTTACTGAAAATGAAATTGAGCATTATCACAATAGGGCAACAGAATGTTTTTATTTCGAGATGAATTGAAGACAACCACTCCATTAAATGTTCCATTGACAGGAACTTTGGTTTCTGTTGCAAGTAATGACAGTGGGCTCATCAGAAATACATTTGATTTGGTTTTTCCTTCAGGGAAACTTGCCGTCGGAGAAGGTGGATCATTCTACGCTGAGTCGCATGATTTACTTTGCAGACTGACAGCAGCAATTGAATTGAGCACGTGAAAGTTTTTTCGATTTATTTTATTTTTGATGTTATATTCTTGTGTGAATGACAATGACATGATTTCGCCTTCAAAATTCTTAAAATGTATCGCACCAAATCTCTAAAAGCAGTCGGATCACCGAAATCTGCAAACGGCGGGCCACTGCCACCGCTTCCGACGTTACTTAAAGATTCAGCGGGCGTTAGTGTCGACGTCATCCAATCCCCCATCTCCATTTCAGTTGCGTCCAAAGCATCTTCATCGGTAGCAAATCTAACCTTGAATGTATCTGGAAATCTTCAGTCCCCAACAAATTCTATTTCAGCCACACCTTTGGCGAAAACACCTTCCTCGCTGTCATCAAATGTTTTGACATCAACTTCACCACTTGCCCAAACGACTATAATCTTGCGAGTCCTGATCACCTCGTTATCAGTAACAAAATCTCTACGCGTCAACTCCGCCGATTCAGTTTGGGTTTTCAAAAAAATGATAATCGAGAAGATGAACACTGATGTGAAGGATGTTTTAAACTTTGGAATATTTGTTCCTCCGAAATCACCGGCGAGTCGAGGACACTTTCTTGATGATATGTCAACGATTGAAAATTGCGGATTGGAAGCAAATGTATTTATTTATTGTTTTCACCCTTAATTGTCATTCGAAACTGAAAGATTCATTTAGTCTCAAGTTGAATTTTCATTGCGTCGAAGAATATTGCCACCAACTTTAGATAAAGTAACTGATTCTGAAGCACTGCCAACTCAAAAAAACCAAAAGCGATTTGTGGAAGATGTCACAAAAGGGAACGTCGAGAAACTGAAAGATCGTTGTGCGAAAGGATTTGACCCAAATTTTGAAACTGAAGCAGGAGGTAACTTTCAATTATCATTATTACTATTATTACTCTCACCATATCTTACTAACGATTTTTTATCAGACACGCCCCTTTGTGCAGCTATTTTATTGGACGATGTTGAAATAATCATTGTTTTGCTTGAAAATGGTGCCTCCATGGATTATAGGTGTTCCGACAAGCATCACGGCCGAGCTGCTCTTCATGTCGCTGTTGCGAACAACAAAATTTCAGCTTTTAGAGTACGTTCTCTTTCTTTTCTTTTAGACTTGAATACTGATTTATTTTTCTAATTTTATTTTCATATTAAATTCACCTTCAAGTGTTTAATTCAAAAGGGGGCATGGATAGAAATTCCCGATGCCTTTGGCCAAACTCCGATGTATTACGCTGTTTCTAGTGGCAACCATGAATGTGCTGCAAGGTTGCTTGAGTTGAAAGCTGAAGTCAGCTACGTTGATGAAAGTGGAAAAACGCTTCTGCATATGGTTTTCACAAACAGCAAAAAACCAAAAAAAAAAACCTGTCTGAACTTTTTTTTTTTTCAGGCCTGCTTAAACAACTCCGGAATTTTGACAGGCCTATTAATTGATTACGGATACTTAGACATGGAAGCAGTAAATGTAGCAGGAAATACACCGTTGCATTTGACTGCTACGCGTAATGCTGTTGAAAGTGCACAGCGGTTGCTAATTCGAGGTGCTGACAGAGACAAAACGAACAAATTTGGAAATACAGCTCTTCAGATGGCTATTTTGTCTGGCAGCTCAGAAGTCGCTGAGCTTTTGAAGTCATTTTCTCTTGATCAAATTGGTTAGTCAACAAAGCCAAAAAGAAATGCTGTCGCTTTCCTTACAAAAAAAAAAAAAAAAAAAGTTCCACCGCCGCCCCAATGGAGTCCTGAAAGCACGCCAATACTTCGAAAAAAATCGTTAAAATCGATAACCGACTCTGAAACCACTACAGAGAAAAATGCAATCACCACCTCACCTTCAAAAGAGTCAATAAATTACAAAAAGAACATTCTGTCGTCAACCCAGAAAATTCCGCCACCACCATCATTTCCACCACCACCATCAATCCTGCCACCACCACCTCTATCAAAAAAAGCCTCCATATCGACACCAACAGCAGTAATAACAAGTAATACCTACGTGCCCATAGCAATACCAAGAACAAGACAACAATCAATTCGACCTATAAGTTACTCACCAACAACACAACAACAAAACCAAGGTGCAAGAGTGGCTGGAGGCGGAGGAACTATAGCGACAGCAGGAGCAGCAGGAGGAGAAATTGGTTGTGGAGTAGGCCGCCGCATGAGCGGGGCTGCGGAATCAATTCGATCTAGTAGCGTCTCAGGGCCAACAAGCCACCAGCAAAGCAGCGTGTATTCAAGCAGCATGTTGAACAGCATATTCACACAGAGCAGCATGACACGGCCGGTCAGTGAAAACAATCTTGTACATTCGTCGTCATCGTTTACAAATCCTGTAAGTGGAAACGGCGGTGGTAGTGGCGATGGCGGCGGTTTGGGTGGAGAATTAAAATCTGGTCGGAGACCTAGTGACGCGCAATCATTGATGCCTCAAAACAGACACGATCAGCATGCATCTGTTATTCAAGTCTCAATAATTGCAAATTCGGACTCTAATTTGAACGCTCGTGGTGGCGGCGGTAATAGTGTTGCTGGAAAACGACAAGAGTTTGGCGCATCGATTGTTGGCGGCTTAGAAGCTTTTCCTCCTACACTTGCCTCTTCTTTTCAGCTTGGACAGGTTGATGTGATGGTTGAAGCTGTTTCTCGACTGAAAGAGTTGGCGCAAACTGGCTTGCTTTCACATGCTGATGAAATTCTTGCTGCTTTGGATAACTTATCGGTGAAATGCAAGGCTTTGGAGAATGACATTGAAATTGCAGTTGCAAAGTTCTCGCCACCATGAAATGTTTTTAAAATAAAATAAATCAACAATCCTTATTCAGGATATTAATACTGTGACTTGCCAGCCAATATTAAAAGGGAAAATATTGGAAGACTTCCAGAGAAGTTTTCCAAATGTACAAAAAAAAGTTGGGAAAAATAATTTTTGAAAATTTGATTGGTGTTTTATATGGCTGTACGTTCAACATACGAGCCTCTGTTTTCATACCAATAAAAAAATTTAAAAAAAAAGACAAACATTTTCATAAAGAGACATTTATTTTGAATGGAAAACAAGTACATAAATATGAAAAGAGAAAAAACCAAAATTGGTGTTGCACAGTGTCAATTGATGGGTTCAAAAGTAAAAATCAGAGCACTAGAGCAAAAATTGGAGCAGCAGAGCAAAAATTGAAGTTGTAGGTGGTTGATCAAAGTAACACAATAATGAGAAGGGTGGTACAAGAGCAAAGGTCGAGTATTTGGTTAGAATGGTAGCATGACACATTACAGGGCTATATAGGACTTACCAGGACCAGCAAGGTAGCAAAAAATTGGCACTGGGGTGGGTGTGGTGCTGTACTGGTTTTTGTGTTTTGTTCATTTAATCAATTGATTTTTTTTTTCAAAATGTCCATTCTAAACATACAATGTCACTTTATGTGAAACAGTGCTACCAACGCCAAGGTGAAGCGTAAAACCAAACTATTTCAGTTTTTGAATACATAAGTTATTCCACTTTATTCCAGAAATTTTTAGTTTCGGAAGTTTTTTGTGTTTTGTTTCATTTGAATACAAGGGAACTGCAATTTCTTGAAACTGCTAAAAACTTCATTTTCGACAAAAAAAATTATAATCTCCCTCTCCTTCTTCAAAACGAAAAACAGCAAATCACATCGAGCTTCTCCAACCACGCTGATAATCAACTTCAAAACCTCCGTCGGTAACAGAGCTCTGATCTTCCAATTCTTCTTCTTCTTCAACCGTCTTATACTTGTTCTTGTTCATCATCTCAACAATATCCTCACACACCTGCACCAAATCTCCTTTATGCTTCAAAAGCAGCTCAATGTTCCTGTCGCTGTTGATAAAGCCCATTTCAAACAAGGAGACTTGTTGCAACGCGTAATCGTCAGAACGACTTGAAGAAACAGAAGAACTGCTGGCCGTTGCAGCAGGTGGAAACGAGCCTGGTAAAGTTGCCGTAGTCGTCACCGTCGTACTTATTGTTGGTAAAGCCGAATCTCTGTCATCCCGTTCAGCCCCAGAGACATTTTCAAAGGCTGATAGCTTTTTACTGGCCACAGAAGCCCAAGACAGCGGTGCCGACAGTGACGATGAGGAAGAAGATGCTTCTTCAACGAAAGATGTGTTTTCTTCAACTGCCGGGTTCCAGAAAGCGCTTGAGGCTTCTTCAGAAAGTCTGAACCATTGCGTGTTTGATCCATTTCTTGCCAACGATGCATCAGAAGTGGCTGCAAAGCGGTCAGTTTCCGCAGCAGCTGCAACAACTTGTTGTTGTTCACCAGAATCTTCTTGTCTCCAGAAAGCTTCAGAGGAAAGAGCAGCCATACGGAAAGATCCCGCAAACGCACCACCAATAGTAGTTGTCTCGTCATGCAAGACAACCACAGGCTGCACAACCTTATCGGCAAGAGTTGAGTCTGCTGTATTGATAGAATCAGTCTTGCTGTACGAAACCGCAGATTGTTGTTCAAAAACCGATTCTTGCGTCAAAAATGTAGAGACTGGGGTTTCTCCCTTTCCTGATGTTAAGAAGACCCGAGGTGCTACTTTTACACTTGCACTGTATCTATTGAACCAATGACCAAGAATGTGCGTTTCGCGAGCAGAGGGAATGCATTTTTGGCACAGATCAAAGTCAGGGCAATCCATGCACTTGTAACGAGATCCAACAAGGCCAAAACGACCGCACGCATCGCAAGTGACGCGGCGATGAATTTGGTCAGCATCCTCAAGTTCCACAAATTCATTGTGCTTGTGTTCAAATCCTTCTGTGTTAAAGCAAGACTCGCAGAGATCTGGATTCAAATCAGATTATGGATTTAACGCAAATTTGATCAGAAAAGAAAGAAACTACCTACCAAAATCAGCGCATTCTGCGTTGTCACATTTGAACCTTTTTCCTTCGATATTCGAAGTGTTACATCCGTCACAAACAATTCCATTCCATTTAAATCCCTTGCTTTTGAAACTACGCAAGACGGGAATGATTGACGGCTGTGCTTAATTGATCAATAAACCTGATTCAAAAAAAATAAAAATTATACCTTCGAAATTGTCAAGTTGAAAACATGTCCAGGATGGATTCTTTGAACATTGACCATGCACAATCCACACAAATCATAGTCTGGGCAAATAGCACACTTGTGTCTGTTGCCAACGATTCCTCGGATCTTGCAACCATCGCAGAAAACAGTTTTATGTATATCTTCAAACGATGAGAGTTTGTAAAATTTATGAGATTCAGCGTGAACAACACTCTTTTTTCCGTAACAATCCGCGCACAAGTCTATACCAATTGATCGTATATTTAGACGACAGCGAAAAAAAAACAAACTTCACAAGAAAACAAAACAAAACAAAAAACGGCAAACCATAATCAGAGCATTCGGAACACTTAAAACGAGATCCAGAAAATGCAGAAATCAAACAACCATTGCATACAATACCATTCCATTTAAATGCAGAGTTTTCTGACGTTTCATGGTGTTTGTTGTGGCTACGATGGCGGTGATGTCCGTGAGCATTGAAAGCTGGGTAACCAGAGAAACGATTCGGATATGAGTTAAACCCTGGACCATGCGCAATACCGTGATACGGATAATGAGGGCTATGGTGAGAGTACGGAAAGTTGGCTGAAGGGTATGTGTGGTAATTGCGGGCTATGTGATTCATTATTAAGGGGAAAAGAGATGATAAAAAAAAAAAAAGGAAACAAGTAGACAAACGTTGTTCAGAAAAGTTAACCGTATTTGCGTGGAATTGCTGGAATGCATTCTGATGAGTCTGTCGAGCTTCGTCATGGAGACGCCGTGCATTTTCGTGAGCTTCACGGTGAGCTTGCTGGTGAGCTTGTTGGTGACGCATTCTCTGCGCGTACTCTTCTGCTTGATTATACGCTGCATCACGTTCTTTGTCAGAGTTGTTTTCGGAAGCTGTTGTTGTAGAGGTCTGTGGTTGTTGCTCCTGAGAACTTTGGCTGAAGGAAGAACCTAAAACGTTTCCGCTCGCGTTTTCAACAGTGAGCCCAAAATTAAAACCAGCGAGAGTGCTGGGAAGGTTTTGAATTAAAAAAGGAATGACTTCAGGATTCGCCTCAATTTTTTGCAGAAGTGTGTTCAAAAGAGGTGCAATGTCGTCGCAAAAACTCTCGGCAACGTTTGTTACTGGCCCTGTGCTGTTGGTGGAAGACCCAGCTGCCGAAAAATCAAAACTGGGAGTTGCTGAACCAAATGTATATTCTGCCGCAGCACTTTCCAAAGTCGATGCAGGAGATTCTTTCAAATCAGGTTCAGCAGGAGAAGAAATATCATCAAAACAATTGGTAGAAGTAGCTGCTTCAACTTGGACCACACGAAAAGTTTCGTCGCATTGCACCGATTGTTCAACCCGCATGGGAGAGTCTGCAGCCGAAGCTCCAATCACCAAAGAGGACTCGGTGTACTCAGAAATAGCATCATCCGTACCTGAAGCAGCGGCGGCATCGGGAATATTGTCAACATCAATGAGGTCGGATTGATAGGAACTGGAAGAGCTGCTGCTGACAAAGTCTGTAACCAGAATGGCAGGAGCACGAGTGGTAGTAGTAGCAGAGTCAAGCAGCATAGAATTACTCACGCTCTCAATGAGGGCATCCATAACAGGGTCCAAGAAGGGATTCTGGTTCTGAGAAAAATGACAGATTAGGGTGGCGCAGCAAACAGAATTAAGAAAAAATCACCTCATCAGAAAGCGGAAGGGAAATAGTGGATATTTTGGGTGAGGCCGACTCAGCCGACAGCGAGTCGTCAAAAACAGCTTCAACAGATTCAACGGCCGATACAGCATCGTCAAAGTGGTTGTGGTGAAGCACTGAGCTGGGAGACGCAGCAGTAGTAGTAGTAGCAGCAAGAGCAACAGTTACAGCAGCAATCGCGGCAGTATTATTTGAGGCTGCAGTTGTAGTTGTGGCTTCAGGAATCACGGTGGAGGCGAGGACTGTAGGTGTGGGGGTGGCGTAGGTGTGCACGTTAACAATGCCACTACTAAAGTCCGAGTCGGCGTCCGAGTCTGAGTGGACACCATCAGACAAAAGCTCGAAGCCGTCAGAGTCGGCGTCTTCATGAACTGGAACCGTAGCCGCCAGAAAATGTAGCGTCAGCCGAACGCTCGCCGCACCGCTCGCCGTGGCCCGGAAAAGAAGCATCGCAAGGTCACTTTGTTGTGTGTCACCATATCACATCATATCCACAGTATCATGTGCCGCGTGTAATGTTTTCGGTTTTTTTTTGGTCAGTTTGTTTTGTCACACAGACACCCCAACCCTCTCTGTTGCGCACACTCTTTGTCTTTCTGTGTCCACCACGTGCTGTAAAGAGAGGGAGCAGGAGAGAAAGAAAAAAGAGCGAAAGAGGCACTTGGCATCATTGCAATAACTTACCCGTCGCTACTCAGGTCTGCGCCACCATCTGTTTCTGTAATGCGAAACTTATTGTTGCCACGGATGTCAGGAAAGAGCCCGGACAACTTGCTCCGAAACGCGGACAGCGACGAATCACCGTCACTCCATGCAAACTTGCGCATTGTCGTGTTGCCCTCGACTTGCGCCTTGAACACAACTGTCGTGCTGTTCATTTTTTTGCCGTCTTTTTTTTCTCCTTCTGTTCTGGTGACGCCTTTTTTCAACCAGTTGCCTGGGGCTTCGCCACCCAATAAACAAACAAAAAAAAAACAGTCACTCCTCCCTCCCAAATGCATTTTTCATATGAATTAACTGCCTTTTGCCAACGGTCTAAAGCCCGCTTCAGTTTCTGGAGGAGATTTGTAGTAAAAAAATTCAGCCGTCGCGCATTTCACCCATCCAAACAAGCACCCGAAACGCCTCAACAATCAACACAGTTCCCACTACATCTCCCACAGACGTTATCAGCGAAAATATATAATTATCCGGATCTAGTTTCAATCTCCACAGTGCTTTGGCGCAGTCCGCAGTAAGCCGCAAAAGAAAAATTACCAAGAACGAACTTGTAATGCCATAGACAACTACGAATTTCACTGTCACGCCCGCCATCGCCGTGGCGGAACCGATTCCAAGTGATCGCACCATAAAGAGAAACGCACTTTGCGCAGGAATATTTATGCAAAACAATGCGAACGGCGTTGTGTAAGCCATGCTCGACAAATGATGGCGGGAAAAAACTCCGAGCGGCATTTCGTGTAGTTCGGTGGATATTTTAGAAGCGTAGATACATGCTAAATTTCCACAAATGCCGTTCATCACAGGCACAAGCACTGCAAGGCCGGCGTAGCGGTCAATGAACGAACCAAGGACAATTCCTCCAATAGATGAAATTGCCATTGCCATAACAAGAGGTGACCATCCTGTTTGCAGCAAATCTTTCACATGAATATTTCTCAACACAACAAAAACCCTATTTTATTTCTTTTAATGTTTGACAGAATGAAAAATATTGAAAATTAAATACCATAGCGGGAGTAACGACAATATAAAAACAACAAGCAACACTGGCACCGCAGTTTCAATAACCGAATTCAGCGCGGTCGTAATCCCCGCGAAAATCAGTAAAGTGACTAAATCGCCCAACGACGCAGCAACAGGTGTCGCGATATTGTCGGGATCCACCTTCAATATCCGACACACAATCACAGTTCCGCACATGACATTGCCCAAAAACAGACTGGCTAGAGACGCCGTGGATATTCCAGCAGCGCAAATCAGTGCGGTCTCTTTTGCACCAAGCCAAGATCCATCAAACATACCAGCGACTGTTAACGACCATGTTGACGCCAGGCCAGCGACGCACGCGCTCTGAACCTGCAATAGCGCAGTGTTGCCGAAAACGAGTTGCCAGCGTGAAATGGGTTTATCAAGTAGGCCAACATTGGATGCTATTTTTATTTTTTATTTTAAATATTTCTCCTGCATTAAGATAAGTCTGACCTGTGCTCAATCGCGATGCCAGATTCATTTCCAAGTTTCCTTTCAAACCAAGCAACGTCGGAACGAGGATAAAGAGTTGTGGGATGCGGATAAAGACGGGCCATTTTTGCAAAGCGTTCAGAAGCGCGCCAGCCAGCATGAGACCGCCTGCACATATGCGTGTTGTAATTGATTGATTGATGCTCACACACCTCAGATGAATGAATGATATAAGTACCCAGGGATAAAAACACACTGGGTAGTGCTTCGCGAATCAGTTTGAGAACACTGCTATCAGCATTAAATGAGGTGTCATGATGGTGTGTCAAAGGATGAGATTTGAAGTTGCTGTTATTGTGATAGTATGCGCTAGTATTGTTGCTGTTATTATTTTTACTGTTGTTGCTGTTGTTAGCCAGATCGGCGTATTTACGGCGTGTTCGGCGTCGATCGGAGTTGTTGGCAACGGCAACAGTAATGATACTTGGACCACTCCTGACAACACTGGACTCTACCATCATTTCTGGACTTACGAATTTTGACAAAAATCCAACAATATTTAAAGTAAATAAATAATATCACATCTATAACAGATGACGCAGGAAGATGACGACGCCACAACCAGGACAGCATACAATGATAATAATGGCGAAAATACAAATGCTGGAGCGACTGATTTTGAGATTGCGACCAATGTAACCGATGATGATTCGGTTGTAGGAATTGCCGATGGTGCAGTTGATGGTATGGTTGATGATGATGGAGCGTTTGAGGGTGTAGTTATTGTCGATGGCATTGCTGATGGCGGTGAGGGAGTAGCAATGGTGGTGCCGGTGTCTGATTCGGTGATCGCGCCAATTGTGCGGCGGCTGGTCGACGCATGCACGCGCCTGGCGTCGCTGACAGACTTCGATACATCGCCATCAGGTCGTCTGGGTGCCGAAATTTTGGCATGTTTTGACGTGCCGGGCGTCGTTGAGGCTTTTGTAGCCGAACTTGCGCTACCAACAACCACTGCAACAACAACTACCACAACTACCACTAATACTGCTACTATAAACACAAGCACAAATACTATAACAAATACTGCTCAACATCACATAATTCAGCCAGTTTTTCGTCTTACCTCTGCCGCATGCTCCATCCCTCCCAATCTGTCCGATGCGGTTCGCAGATCATCCCTGTCTCCCAATGAATCCGATCGCGTCCTCAAAACTGGGCAGATCCTCGTCTGTTCATTTCCCAAACAAAACAGATTTCTCGAGATGCACATGAACAGGCTGATTCCTTCTCTCATGCGTATTTTTGAGCCAGAGTCGCGTGGAATCAGAAACCATGTTTTGTAAAATAATATTTATGCTATTTTATCGGCAGTTATATTAATATTTTATCTATTTTGAAATTGTGATTAGAAAGATTCTGCGTCATTTACTTTCCCGGAATGAAGCTCCAATTCCATATATTCTGGAAGGCATCTGCCCAGTCACAGATACACCATATTTTCAACAACTGTGGAGGTGAATATAATCATGTTATGGTTTTATATCGTCTTAATTTTTCACCACAGTTCCGCAATGAGCAATGACCCAATCGCACTTGCAATTGTTGAACGCATTATTACTTCAGGGCGTGTGGCGGATGTTATGAAACCTCGTCTTAAATTGATAGCAAAAATGAATTTTGTTGAAGCAAATCTTAAAATTCTAACTTACAGAGGTTCAACTAATCATAGCAATTATTTATTATTTACTAATTTTTTTAAAAACTTTCAACTTTAATTTTCACAGAACTCTCCGACACATTCACAAACGCGTCCGACTTGATCCAAAAACTGGTTGAAATAGCCACAACACTCGAACACACAGAGTTGATATTTTGCCACCTGACAGATACCCAAGCAAACCCAGGCGGATTGGATTTGTTGGAACAGATTTTCTTTATTTTCGGTTCCTTTGAGGCTTCGTCTTGTTATTCTTTTGATGATGATGCTCAGAATGATGAGAATGGCGATGATACTAGCAAAAAACAAGCTTCAATCGATATATTGCAGTTTCAATCTTGCCTTACTGTGATTCATGCATTTGTTATTCGCAGGTGCTTTTTGTTCTGTATATTTTTGATAATTACTGCTTAAAAAACTTTGTTTTTTCTTTTTTCTTTACATGTGTGCTATTTTGTTGTAACAGCTCTGGTCGATGTCCACTCCTTCCGACAGTGATGGGATCTATAGAAAAAATAAATTTGAAGGCCCTCAAAGAATGCTCTATCAAAATCGCAGTTGCGCACGCACAAAAATTGTGGGGCCCGAAATCTGTCTTATTTTCGTCTTTGGATTGCAGTGGGAGGTATTTTTT
>JADGJH010000863.1:0-13671 GCA_027596945.1 Physocladia obscura
GACCACAATATGCCACAATAGTTCACTACATACATTTACGGGAATTCCAATATTTTTTTTCTATCAATCTTTTTGAAGTCAGCTGTAAATAAATCTTGCATTTTCCTCCCCATACAAAACTTTCTTGTATTAATACAAAAACTTCTGCTTAATGACAGAAACTGCAAGTTCACTGTTTGTTTTTTTACTTTTTAAACAAATTGAACAATTTCTTTCAATAAAGAGTGAATTCATCCTTCAATAGCACTTGAATCCTTTTATACTTTAACATGCCTAACTTGCCATATTCAGATAGATGACTCACAGAAAGCAACAAGGTTGTTGTGGCTGGGAATATTTCACTATACCTCGAAAATTCCTTGCCAATCAATAAGTTGTTAACATGATTGGTTCATCTGACATGAAATTCTTGTTAAAACATCAAGTATTGAAACATGCAAGTAACTTAGAGCTAACCAAATGGCCAGTAATTGTGGAACAAATAATCAGCCAAAATTATATGAAGTCTCTATTTTCAATAAACCAGATTTTTTGAGGCTCTTTCAGACAAATAGAAAGACTACTCAGAGATGCAAAACAAACAAAGAAGTTTAAATGAAACAATGCCAGAAGACTCAATCCAGATTTTCAATGGTCCTTCAAATGGAATAGACAGATTTTAATTAATCCAGATACTGGTGATGGAAATTCGATCATCAATCTAGTTTTCTCCTAGAATTTTTTAGAGTTTTCTCAAGCCTTCCATTACTTTCAAGAACTCAAAAACAACACATGCAATTTCAAACCACTTTCTGACCACTTTCAAACCATTTTTCTTTTTTTTTTTTCTTTCTATTCCAACAGCTACTTGAACCCAAATTCTTTCCTTTATTTTATCATTGGTCTTATTAAATAGAACTAAGTATTTATTAAATATTACACTTCCACTCTAACTATAACTCATACTTCCATCTTAAACTCTTATCATTTAGTGCTGAGATGAAAAATATTGAATAGTTGACTCAAGCCAAAGCTACCAGCAACCTTACTATTATTTTTCTACAACTTACTGGAACCTTATGCTTGCTCTCCAGGTACTATTTTGCAATTTGTTTCAACTGGAATGCCAACAGGTCAAATAAATTCAAGTTTTGCTAGAAAAAAAGATTGATCTGATAAAACTCCATAAGTTTAACAGCTATTCAGTTTTCTCATAATTTTCAGTATTAAAGTGTGTTTGATTTACAAGTTTCAGCTTCTATCACAGAGTTCACTCCTTAAGAATTTAAATAATGTTAATTATTTTTGAAGGCTCAACAAGTAGAAGAATATTCAAATGGAATTAAGTTAAAAAAATAGTCAATACTTAGTTTTCAACATCTGAATCAAATCAAACAGGTAAAAAAATCTTTTGAAATGAGAGATCAGGTTGACTATTGAATTTTATTATTCACTTTCTGAAGATTGAATGTTGGGGATTTGGACAGCATTGGCAATTCAGTGATGAACCTGCACAAAATCCCGAAATGTTCATGAACACTGACACTCGCAACCCATCCCAAGTACAATAAAATAAATAATAAACAATTTGACAATGTTTTAATTGAGGTGTATAAATAGCTAGGATTATTTGATTTCTGGAGATAGCAGTGTGGTGTTTTGAGAGGGCAGTGGATTGGGGATTTGGACAGAGGTGGGAATTCAGTAACAATTTGTGAATTGCCAACAAAATCCCCAAATATCTGCAAACCTATCCCAAGCACAATAAAATAAATAATTAAACACTCCTTGTATTTCTACTATTGATGAATCTGGACAGTTGACAAACATGGGGTATCTGTATTTGTTTTGTCTCTTTGTTTGGGGGTGTTGTTTTGTTGCTGTGCTTCTTCAGTTGTTCAATAATGTATTCTTATTAAATATGTATTTATTGAAAGCAATCACTAGATAAAGAAAGCAAAGGATGATATAGAAAAGCACCTACACTCAATAAAAATAAAGTCAGGAGATTAAATATGTCTTGCAATTATTTCAAAGAAAGGATACAGCAAATCACAATCAACCAATATCAAAACCATGTGCTTCAACAGGCGCTGAACAAGGTTTTTCACAAGATCGACATTGCAGGGCTGGTCGTGAACTCGGCGGACATTGTCTGGACCAATACCACATTTATGTGGATCAACAGTCATTGAACTAGACATGTCAATCAGAAACATTGTTTCAAGGTGCTTAGAGCCACGTTGAAGTTCATCAGCAAGGTTATGTAGCATTTTTCTTCGGCTTTCGTTGACTTTATGGGGCATCCAGTGAGAATATCCACGGGATTTTGTCTCAATAGAAAGGGACGATTCGTGTGGACTTGCGTACAGAGAAGTTGCACGCTGAATGCCACGTTGTAAAAAATCATATCTGTCAAAGTAACGGGGTTGAATCTAAGCGGAAGAATTGGATCCGGAGAAATAGGAATGCAGTCAATTTTCAGATGATTCAAGAGGTAATAAAGTCGTTCTTCGGCTGGGTTCAAAAATTCCGTTTCTCTCAGAAAAATGTAAGGGTATGTTTCTCCGAGAGTTCTGTTTTTAGACCAAGTCTCGGAAATAGATTCACAATAGCCTTGCTTGAACAATTTGAGGTAAGTGGCAGGTTTCGATTGCCTCAAATCAAGCCAGTGATCAACCATATGTGTGTTGATCCAGTACTGCATGACAATTTTATTAACACGCGAGTCAGGAGGACCCCAACGCTTTAATTCAGCAGCATTAATTTTCGCATTGAAATTGCCAATGTTACCAATCAACTTGCTGAATTTGTGCTCAAGAAGTGGGTTTCAATGAACGGCTTGGCCACAGCTACTGCCTTCGCTATGGCTAATATTTTCAGAATAATCAAACTTGTTGTCGCGATTTTTGTTTTTCTTCAGGTCTTTCACATCAGCCGCAGATTCAAAATCGTGCGCTGGGGAATAACCGGGAAGGACCTCTTCATCAGCAGCAGAGGCTATCTGCGGAAGCGAAGATCCGCCGTCTTCAAGTTCGCTAGATTCAAATTGTCGTCCGTTCAGGTTCAGGTCTGCCATTCATTCTTCTGTAAAAAATTTTTATATTGATTGGCTTCAATCAAAAAAAAAATGAAACAGTCAAAACGTTCTTTGGCGTCCTGTAAATAATAAGGTTCTTATAATTTAGAAGACATTCCGTAAACGCCAGTAGAAAATTCTAAAAACAATAACTACGTAATCCAAATTCCGCAAACCGACCCGGATATCTTGGTACCTAAATCAAAGCCAGAATCAATGCTCTCCTGACGGCTTTGCCCTTGCGTCAGATGGTTTCAAAATTCTTGTTCAGGGCAAATTATTGGCGAAAGATGACAATAGTCCTGTTACACATTTTTTTCTTTTCTAGTTTTATTCCATTTTTTTTTTTCTTCAAAAATCAGCGTTTCTGCGGTATCTAGCCGCCATACGAATGCGCTGCAGCTCAAGTATTTCCAGCTGGTGAAGAGGATTGAAAGATTTGAAAGAAAACCTAGAGCGCGTTTTGAGTCTCATAAACGATGTCGTTAAGTCTCCGATAACTGTCAAAAATGTATTATTATTTTGTTTTTATTTTATTATGATTAATCTGGAAAAATGCATGAAGTAAAATTTCAATATGTCGTGCGTTAAAAAAAGCAGATTTTATTGGACCACACAAAGGTATATTGTTACCTGAATAAATGTTTGATCCGACAACAGGTGTTACTGAAACGACACGATTTTGCACCTTACGGGCCACTTAGAGACGTCTGGATTCTAATTTTGGACGCGGATGAAAAGAAAGAGGGTTCTTTAATGATTATTGATCAGTGATTAATGTTTGTTGAACTCTTGGCCCAAAAGTAAAGTTGTACACTTTTTTTACGTGGGCGTTGTAATTGTAGTGTAAGGTTGTGATTGGGTTTAAATGTGGTGGAGTGTTCACCGTAGATATTGCAAATGAAGAATGCAATGGCACCAAATTTGTCGTCATATTGTATTTGGAAGATGCGCGTCGGCTTTGATTGCATAAGTTAGTGATAGTCACAATCTCGCGTCCAAGTTCACTGATTAAGATGTAAACAAACTTAGTGAAGTAAAGAGTGACATTAGTTGATTTAGTGGATTTCCAATTAATATTAGTGTTTGCAAGAACAGTAGCCAAGTTGAGAATTGCCAACGCTGAAGCGAACATGGTGGATAATATTAGCATAACTATCAGGAACGTATTTCCGCAAGAAACTATTCTGGTGGAGTTTTGCCAATAACTTTGAAATGAGATATTGGAAACAAGAAAAAGAAACAAAGTAAGTAGTTAAGAGAATAGAATGGATGACGATCTTGACGGTAATGACTTTCAAATATCCAATGCATCCAATGCATCCAATCAACCACAAACGTATTAACTCTGTTACATTTGGAATCTATTAAAGATATTCTTGATGAGCTTGCAACAAATGCCAAACCAACAAGCTCAAAACCACTAAGTTCGTCAGATAACAAAGCACGCCCGTACAATGTGAACAATACATACGTTAATAAGAATGCAAATACTGCATATGTTAATGCGAATGCGAATGCGGATGAAGAGTTTGAACGCCAGCTCGCACTGGGAATGGAGAAACTGCTCACAGGGCTTGCAGCCGCCGATGCGCAATCGCCAGACTCATCTTTGGAAAGTATCGATTCGACCAAAGTGAAGGAAACAATGGACGCGCTGCTCGGCTCGATCGGGGCAAAAAAATCACCTACAGCAAAGGTGTCGAAGGCGAATCAATTAAGTTCTAGCAAATCTCAACAATCAGCCACCGCCTCCGTCGACCCGACTTTTGATTTCCATGCTGCTATATCCGATACCCTCTCGCAACTCAAAGATTCAAAAGAAAAAGTCGAGGTGATGAGAGATTTGTTGGGACGAGGAGAATGATTTGTATTTAACAAAATTTCGCCACAGACCGAGTTAAAGGAAAATCCAGCCGATGTTCCTGAGGATATGGAGGCTATGATGAAAGAATTAGAGGAAATGATGGGCTCTGCTGAGTTCGAAGATATGTTTGGTGATGTTATGGGGCAATTGATGTCGAGGGATTTGCTATATGAACCAATGAAAGACCTTGCGACAAAGGTAATAGACTGCCATCTTGAATTCATTAAAGAACCACTGAGTCGAAATTACGAATCGTAACGATTCAATACACACTTTTTTTTCTGCCTCTTCATAGTACCCAGAGTATCTGGCTGAAAATCAATCATCTCTATCGCGCGAAGATTACGCACGCTTCGAATTGCAAAACAACATTGTGTCTCAAATCATTCAAATCTACGATGACCCTGCAATTACTGGTGACACTGAACAAAAACGCGTCGCCGATTTAATGCAAAAGATGCAAGAACTGGGAAACCCGCCGGAAGGAATGATGGCGGATATTGCACCTGGATTTGAAATGGGACCTGATGGATTGCCAAAACTCCCGGCTGGGATTCCGGGTGTCGAAGGGAATCCTGATTGTAACATCATGTGAAGAAAAGAAAGAAAAAAACCACCCTCGAAAGACACGAACAACCAATTAAAAAAAGAAACGAAAATTAAGGGTTTTGTTTAATAATTTTCCAAGTCAAATGATTCATACGTTTTGTTTGTCAGTGAATAATTTGCGCAGAATTCTTAATAACAGTTTTTCTTTCAAAAATACTCTCAAACTCAACAATGCTTTTCCTTCGCCCGCTGATGACAAACCGTCAGCTTTTTTCGACGGTATCAACAACAGCAACTTTGAAAGACATTGTCGCGGCCGCAACGACCGTTTCACTTTCATCGCACCGAAAGCAAATCCCGGCCAACAAAGATTTGGTGTTTGGTAAAACGTTTGCCGACCATATGCTCGACGTGAACTGGGACAGCAAGAACGGATGGGCGGCACCGGAAATTAAACCGTATGGTAACTTGAGTCTTGCACCGAGTGCGACTGTGTTTCATTATGGTGTTGAATGTTTTGAGGTTTGTTGTTTTTTTTCTTCTTTCTTTTATTTCTTATAGGGTAGCAAAGAATTTTCGCTTTGAACGTGCAGTTGTTGCAGAGTTTTTCAGAGATTTGTATTCCGGGATAGTCCGGAAATTTTTTTTTCTAAAGGACTATTTTCAACGAAAGAAATAATAAATAAATAAAAACAGGGTATGAAAGCTTACAAAGATAAATCCGGCTCAATCCGCTTGTTCCGCCCCGACATGAATATGAACCGACTCTTCCGGTCCTGTCAACGACTTGCACTTCCGGAATTCAATAAAGACGAGCTTCTTAAATCCATTGAGCAATTGCTGCTTATTGACGAGAGGTGGATTCCTAGTGAACGCGGGTACTCTTTGTATATTAGACCGACTGCCATCGCTACGCAGGAATCTCTTGGTGAGATGTTTTTTGTTTTTTTGTTTTTGCTTTTTCGTTCATTTTTTCTTGATCGACAAGTATTAACTTCTCATTTTTATTTTATTTTTTCAATTTCTCCATTTTTATTGTTGCGTTTTTGGAAAAGGTGTCGGATCTTCATCGAACGCAAAAATTTTTGTAATCACCTGCCCAGTCGGACCATACTACAAAACCGGATTCGCAGCCGTTAGCCTCAGCGCGACCTCTCACTACGTGCGCGCCTGGCCTGGCGGCACCGGGGACAGCAAAATCGGGGGTAACTACGCGTGTGGCATCCGCCCTCAGCTCGAAGTCGCCCAGCATGGATACGCGCAAAACCTTTGGCTCTTTGGACCTAATGATAATCTCACTGAAGTCGGAACCATGAATTTATTTCTATTTTGGATAAATAAGGCTGGGCAACGGGAGCTTGTTACGCCGCCGTTGGATGGAACAATTTTGCCTGGTGTTACGAGGGATTCTATTTTGAATTTAGCAAGAACATGGGGGGAGTTTGAGGTTATTGAGAGGCCCGTGACTATGCCGGAGGTAAAACAAAAAAAAAATTAAAAAAAAAAATACAGCTAAAGGTACATTTAATCATTTTATGACTTGATCAGGTTATAGAAGCACTGAAAGAGAAACGACTGCTTGAAATGTTTGGTGCTGGTACAGCTGCAATTGTCTCGCCAATTAAAAATATTGGATACAAGGGTACTGATTATGCTATCCCGTTAGACCCGTCGGACCCGACAAGTCAGGCGGGAAAGCTCACGAAGCGGTTTGCTGATACTATTATGGGAATTCAGTACGGAGAGATTCCACATGAATGGAGCGTTGTTGTGAAGCAATAAAATTTAATCTGAACTGTCTTGACTTAACATAATTTGTTGTTTTTTATTTTCAAATAATAATAAGCACATTGGTGAATAGATTCTGGTAGGTTTTTTTCTTTAATATTGTGTCAGATTTCTTTCACTATTTCACTAAATCGTTAGGGGGAAAATTAGCTTGCCTTTTTTAGTAATCTACATTACCCCCACACAGATCCAATAATTTCTCCAGAATTCATTCTCAAAAGCCTCGTTTTGCACCGTAATATCCATTTTTAAGCCATGGTTTTCTCCTCGGAAGATGCCAAAACATACTGATGTTGCAATCCACTTGATTCACATCAAGTCCGTGGACTTTCTTAATTTCGTAAACAATATTCGAGAGAATTTTCCGGAAGAATGATCAATGGAAAAAAAAGCAAGATCTCCTGAAAATGTAAAATTTTCCAGCTATTGAATAATAGCATTTTGCTCTCAAACACCAAGGTATGAACTTCACATTTTATTTCTTCAGCTTTACTTTATTTTGTATTTGGATCATCAAAAAAAATAGTATTTTGCTCTCAAACACCGGATTAATACAGTAAAATACACGTTGTCAAACTTAAACATGTCGACATTTTTTTACGAGGCCATTTTGGCCGGAATGATTCTGGAAGTGGCAATAAATGGTTTAGTTGAAACAGTGCTACAGTTGGCGGAGAACAAGAATTTTGTGACTGTGGCTGCTCTGCTTCTCATTGGAAACTCATCAATTATTGTGGCTACATTAACAAATTTATATGCTTCTAGTTTGATTGAAGATATCTGCCAGAGTGTACTGTTTGTAAATAACTTCTCAACTCATTTATTCTTGTTGGCGTTTGGTATTGCGCTTTTTTTTCGCTTTTTTTAATATTATTCGTAATTACAAGTTATTTTTTGAATCAACTTGCTACAAGATTCATTGGTTCTATTCAAATCTTATCACGTCGCAAACAAAAGTAAATGGTTGCTTCGGTTCTATTTGTTAATTCTCATGAATCGTGTGATTTGGGCAATCTGGGATCTAGCCGAATCTGGCGGAGAGTGGATAGCCAATTCATGTAATTACAACCAATACGTGATAACGGGGCTCGGCTACAATTCCAGTGACATTATTTTGGATTCTATTTCAACTATAACTGGTCTTGTAATTGCATTCCGTAAATTCAACACCAGCTCATCATATATTCGCGGAATGATATTGAAAACAGGTATAATTTGAACTAAATATTTTTGAATTCTCATTTTATTTTTAATTGCAATATCTTGAAACAGTCTTGCGATCAATTGTTGTTGTTATTTTTAGCTCTATTGTTATGTATGCAAACTTTTTCTGGACCGATTCGCTCTCCATTGATATTGTCAGCAATGGACAAATTTACGCGATTGCACGCATGCTTAACTTGGATTTACTTGTGATAAGTTTATCAAAGAAACAACGACGAATGGAATTGGAACAGGAAAAAATTAGTTTTGGATATTGAAGGCGGAAGTGGACTTCAAACAAATAAACTTAACAATTTTTGCATTACAATCCCTGCCCACGTGCAGTTAAATTACATTTTCCAAACATACTGGATCGAAATATCAATTTTCATTTAAATCCCTTCAAAAATCCATGCGCTCGCTACTTTATAACAAACAGCATAGATAATTGTGGAAAAGAAGGAAATATGAACGCACATAAGCACCTTTCGTGTTGCGATTATGTCACACAATCTGCTTATATTCTTACAATAAACTTCGTTGGCATAGTATTAACAAGACTATATACCACAAAAGCTAAGATTTTATCCCACTAAGTACAAATTAAGAAAGTTGCAGAAATGTAAAAATTCGACTTTCGAAAAAGTGGAGAGCCAATTTCTCTATGCGCGAAGTATTTAAAATCAGTGTGGGCATACGCAAATCAATTTCACAAATTGAAAAATTGACAAATTGAAACAGAAATGCAAACGAAGCTGACTTCAACGTCTGTCGGCTCCGCGTCAACCGTCGATCGACCGACGCTGCAAGGTAAAAAAGAAAGAACAACTGTTTGTTTATTTCCCATGGAATAAATAATAAATGCTCTGGGATCGCAATTCAACACGAATTGCAGCACTACTGGAACCGTACTCAATACACGGCAGTGCGTTCGACAACGAGTATCGTGCCGTCAGCATTATTATTTCGCGCGTTCTTGGCGCCACGCCGGCTTCGTTTCACACTTACGCCGTTTATCCCGTTGCCATGAACACGTATGTACTTTGCATGGTCGCTCTGCAAGGTTTGTCAAGCCGAAACAAAATCCCAGGCACTGCGTTGCACTGATTTCTATTGTTTTGACAGACAACTCCAAACTGCCGAGCAATCTACTTCGCCTTGCCAGTATAATAACAAGCCTCGTTGCGCAATGTGCTTATTGCTCTGCGTTAGCTTGTGGGCTCGGCGATATTTTTAAAGGTTCAATCGCGGTTTCCGAACCTTTGCGTTTGGGACCGAATGAAGTTTCGCAAAACGATCGAATTGCTCTTCGACTTTGTGTAGCTGCTACGAAAGTTCCTGCCAGAGTTTCTGTTGAAATGCAAAACGATAGTGCTTCTGCTTTTGGTGGTACTATTGGACTTCAGCAAATTGGAAACCTTGTGGCTATCGCTGGTCCTTTTTTTTTAATTACTTTTTAGTTTATTTATTTATTTTTCTGTTTAAAAAAACATTTTTAGGCTTTAAAAATTCCCTCAATACTCTCCTTGGTCTCGAAATCGACGAATTACATGCCCGAAATGCAGAAATAGCATTTAAAAAAACAACTTTTTCGTTTGGCGTTCATAAATACAATGGTGCATTCAAATCAACCGTTTCTCATCCTCGCCGAAAAAAGGATTCCATTTATTCTCGCATTAAGGAAGCTCTTGAAATCCTCGTTCATCTCAAAATATTTCTAAATTTAAATCAAACCATCCAAAGCAAATTACCAGCAACTCATGCATTGCTTGACATATGGTTACTCCAAAAATTTCAAGGATTTGCTCCCAGATACCTCGTGCAAATCAAAAACGCATCAACCAAGCGAATATACTGCTCATTCCTCGAACAAACGCTTTTTTGCGATACTAAATCCACTGACACGCAGCAATCTTTCACCAAAGAGTTTATGGCCAATCTCCCACTTTCCGAAAAAATTATTCTGGCGTTTGTTTACATGACTGGTGTGGCAAACAACCTTCTCGCCTCACATTTTGCGTACATAGCTCATAAGCTAAAAATCCCTTCGGCGAATCTCACCGCTGCTCTTTATACTTCCAAAACATTCAACCATAAATTGCCCAACGTCGAACCCATCACAAGTCAAATGGATATCATGATTCCTCTCATGTACTATACAGCTCGAAGGTACCATAAACGCATATGGCGGTTGACTCCACGGCTTATGCGTGTATGTGATAACAATCCTGCGACTGTTCTCGCATTCAGCACACTTGCTGGCACTTTCACGCTCTTACATCGATACAGTGCTGTTGCTGGTGGCGTGGACGGTTGCGAGCCAGCTGTGATGGAGTTTGTCGAATCGCAATATGGTCAAGAATGTGGATTGAAAGTGAATCTGGCTGGATACACCAGCAGCAAAAATTTTTCGGCATCTGAGGAAGAGCAAGATATTGATTGGGATGATGTTGATCTCACAAATGTTGGAGTGGCGGCTGCAAGTATGAGAATGGATATTGGTGAAGTTGTTGGAACGGAGGTTTCTGACGATTTGTGGGGTGGAACTGTGGAGTTCTGAGTATAATTTATTTGGTTTGGTTTGGCATCCTTATTTTTTTATTCAGTTTTTGTTTTGTTTTTTGCCTTTTTTGAGCCTGCTTGTAATTTTGAAAATGAATTATAGAAATTCTTACGTATGCTATCACTTATTTCTTTGTCAATCCAGTTTCATGAAAAAGAAAAAAAAATAATGGATAATCCGTGCCACGATTTATCACCACCGTATTCGGTGAAGGAAGCAGTTGCAAACACGAAGGAAACAGTTGTAGAGTTCATGCGCAAGAATGAGCGCTTGCAAATGGTTAACCCAATGCCGTAACCTTATTGCTTAGCCTACTTAAAAGATTTCAACCCACCCAACAAAAAACAAAATAATAAACATAAATACACAGCGACTGCAAAAAAACATTGAAGACGACGCGCGCCAAATGCAGTGCGATATTGAAGCAACTCGCGAGTATGTAGCGTCCCAGCTGGCGGAACTTGAGACGCGTGTTTCTGCGCCGATTGATGTTGTGCGTGTTCTCGCAGCCGACGTATTCGGACGCAACGACGCGCGTAACGGCGTCTTTTTTTCCGGCGGTGAAGTTACTGCTTCCATTAAAATTGTTAATAGTGGTGGGAATGGACTAATGGAAATTTATCCTGAGTGTTTTGCAACTACAAGTGCGGGAGAAATTGATACTGTCTGTGCCGCAATTCATGATGCAATTATTCGGCGCAGTGGAAACGCGGTGCGCACTGCAGCTACAGAAATGCTCCGCATGCATGCGCGCGCTTTAAGTCTCCCGAGTAGGTTTAGTGGGGTAGATACTGCTGAACAACCTCCAGTTTCAACTCCGCTGCTTTCAGATCGCGATTCTCTCGCGCAAATAATCAAGGCGATAACAAATTGTCTAACTACGATTCTTGCTGTTGTTCCAGCTCCAGCGGCTTTCGGTATTGACTCTGATTTGTTGCGTCTTTTGAATGCACTTCATTCAATCAAAACTATTGGAAACTGGGCGTCCCATACGCATAATGAACTTACCTATTACAAGCAAATTGAACTTATTGCTGCATTTGGAACTATTACTGAAATGATGCCTGAGTTTTTTAAACTTCGCTCCTCTTATATTAAAATCAAACAGAATGAAGCTGAGTTCGCCGCAATCCAACAAGAAGACGACGCGACAAATGTCAATAATGAGACGTCTTTTTCTGCTTCATCGTCTACCCTTTCTCCTTCAACTGCTTCTTCGTCACCCACAAAAGAGTTTCATGTGGCACCCGGTGCAATCATGTTGGTCCCACCTGGTCTTTCTATTATGCCTCCTTCTACAGTTGCCTTTCCATTTGCAACAAATGTCTGGTCGACTGTTACAACACAAAAAACCAGCGCGTTAGCTTTCATTAAACCAGCATCAGTTGTTGCCGTGACGAAACCGATTACTCTCACAGCAAAACCAAAACTTAAGTACTACTACCCAGCAAATGCTGATATCCCCACCGGCGACGGCCGGATGGCACTAACATACCAAGCAATGCAAGAGCATATGAAGAAACTGGATAAGGCGCGTTTATGCAAATACGGCTCGAAAAACAAATGCCTGAAACCCGAATGTAAAGAGTCACACTCATACCAAGAAGTATTCACATACAATCCACTCTACAAAGTAATTAAATGCATTCAAACTGATCATTTCAATCACGAAGAAGTTTACGAACCGTCGGACTGCGTGTGTGCGCACGTTGACCTCGAATTATCACTTGAGTGGATGAAAAAAGGACGCAGCTATAATTCAAAATTCTACCTCTGCGACGACCGCAAAAGCTGCAGCGACGTCACGTGTCTGCGCTCGCACACTGTTGAAGAGATAAGTTGGTACAGTCCGTTCTTTCGGACAAAGAAATGCGAATTTGGCAGCGATTGCACTAAAGGCCAGAATTGTTTGGGATTGCATAACGGGAAGAGTAAGCCGGAGTTTAGAGGTGTTGAAGCCAAAGTACTGTTTTTGGAACGTACACACAAGGAACTTGCTCGTCGGCTTACTGCTGTTGATTTGCGTTTCCGCTGATTTTTTTTTTTTTGTTGGATTGTAATGGAATGTAAGTTAGTTGTTGCTGGTTTCTGGTGCGAATGAAAAAAAAAGGCTTGTTCATGATTGGAGTGCTGTGTTTGTGATTGCTGCGATTTGCCTAAAGGGTTAACTTATCCCAGGATATAAATAAATTCTCTGTTATAGTTTTTCTTAATTCAAACCAAAAATTTCGACAGAATGTCTTTTCGAACTATTTGTACAATTCATAGAAGACTTTTTGATTTAACATGCTGACAACGGAGAAGTCAAACAAACTTTAACAATAGATTCAGAATCTGTCACTCCTTGGAATTTCCATTTTTCTCATCGATAAGAAAAAAGACTCTGCTTCTGCATGTTCATATGAAGAGTCCATAATCCTAGAGTAAAGTTGCAGCAAAACACCAACCCGGGCCTTGATATTGTTCAATCTTACCAGAATCTTGAGGGGCTCATCTAATACCTTCGGCAAAGACGTCCAATCCACTCGTAAAAATATCACCAATGGCTTTAGCTCCATAAATATCTCACATTTCTGAGGTATACTGAAAAATGAGTTCAAATAAAAAATAATACGCCGATTTTTTTCTCTAAATAAAATTTGC
>JADGJH010000864.1:0-13641 GCA_027596945.1 Physocladia obscura
CAGGCTGCTTGAAATCTTGAACAAGCGTGTGAAAGAAGTGCACGTGCGAATAAAACACTGAAGTGAAACTTAACTTGGTTTTTGGGGTGAAAGAAATCATAGAGATTAGAATGAAACAATAACCTCAGCAAAAACTATAGTAATTCATCGTTTTATTACTAAAAGGTATGGTGGTTCTTCTAAATAGGTGTCGGAAGTGATGCTTCGAACAGAAACCCAACAGATAATCATCTCCCAGATCTCAGTCCTATTCTGGCGGGTGATTTTCAGAGTTGCTCTGTCACCAAACGGACTTTCAAAATAATTGATTATCAAATTAAAAGAGCGAATATTGAAGACATATTCGAATCGAAGGAGCTGTTCAACCGAATGGTTTTGTTTTTGGGGAAAGAGATCGGAGAGATCGGAATGGTGTTCCGAACATGCCAATTTTTTTTGTTTTTTGTTCCTCCAAAAATTAACTCTAATTCTTCAATGTTATTCTCAGCTGTCTCCTCGGTCCCGCGCCATATTTCTATGTTCCAGCCGCGTTTTTACGCTTCAGCCGCCACGCAAGCTGCTGCAAAGGTTTTTATCACTCTGTAGCATCGAGACAATCGTTTGGAATCAATTTGACACCCGCCTTAGCGAATGAACGCTTCACTCGAAACTACGGATCCGGAGGTTTTCGATATTATTGAACGCGAAAAGCAAAGGCAACGTGAATCGATTGTTCTGATTCCGTCTGAGGTTGGTTTTCGTTTGCGCTTAATTGAATTTTATTGAAGTTTCAAAAAACAAATACCAGAACTTTACTTCTGCTGCCGTTATGCAAGCCTTAGGTTCGGTGATGCAAAACAAATATTCAGAAGGCTACCCAAATGCCAGGTTTTTCCTGTTTCTTTTTCCGTAACTAGGGCTTAGTTTTCTGAATGCTACTTTTTTTTTTGTAAACTTAGATACTACGGAGGAAATGAGTTTATCGACCAGGCAGAGCTTCTCTGTCAAAAACGCGCACTTGATTTGTTTAATTTGGACTCAGCGAAGTGGGGTGTCAACGTTCAAGCTTTATCTGGTCAGTTTTCAGATTTCCGTGTCCGAAGTTTTTTTCTTGACAATATATTCTCCCCCACAGGCGCGCCTGCTAATCTTTACGTGTATAATGCTCTTATGAAACCTCACGAACGTTTGATGGGTCTTGATCTTCCCCACGGAGGCCATCTCTCTCACGGTTTCCAGACCGACACAAAAAAAATTAGCGCTGTATCGATATATTTTGAATCAATGCCCTATCGCGTCGACGAATCCACTGGTCTCATTGATTTTGATATGCTCGCGAAAACGGCGCAACTTTATCGACCAAAAGTGCTTGTAGCTGGTGCCAGCGCGTATGCACGTAATTGGGAATTCGAAAAGATGAAAACCGTCGCCGATAGCGTTGGCGCGTATTTGCTCGCGGATATAGCCCACACAAGTGGTTTAGTTGGTGCTGGAGTGTTGCCGCACCCTTTCGATCACGCGGATGTCGTTACGACGACCACTCACAAATCCTTGAGAGGGCCACGGTAAACTTGACAACTTTTAGAGTTGCGCTCAAAATTTTGAATATTTTATTAACTGAAACAGAGGAGCTATGATATTTTACCGAAAAGGTGTCAAGAACGTTGATAAAAAAGGAAAAGAAATTCTTTACGACCTCGAGTCACGAATCAATCAAAGTGTGTTTCCTGGACATCAGGGCGGGCCACACAACCACACCATTACAGCCTTAACTGTCGCACTGAAGCAAGCGAAAACGCCAGAATTCAGAGCTTACCAAGAGCAAGTGCTTAAGAACGCCAAAGTTATGGAAAACACTTTCCGTGCCAAGGGATATGACATGGTCAGCGGTGGAACAGACACTCACCTACTTCTCGTAGATTTGAGGAAAAAAGGTGTTGATGGAGCCCGTGTTGAAAGAATTTTGGAACTGGTCAATATTGCCGCAAATAAGAATACTGTACCCGGAGATAAAAGTGCACTTGTCCCTCATGGATTGAGAGTAGGTTCTCCTGCGATGACAACCCGTGGATTAGTTGAATCTGATTTCGAAAAAGTCACTGAATTTGTTGTCCGGGCAATTGAGATTGCAGTTGGATTGAAAAGCAAGGTTTCTGGTACAAAATTCAAGGACTTCAAAGATTTTGTTGGCGATGGCTCTTCCATTGACAAAATTTCAACTCTGAAGCGTGAGGTTACTGAATTTTCAAAACAATTCCCAACGATTGGGGTTGAAGAGTCGAGTTTCAGATATAAATAAAGATTAAAATGATTTAGTTCATGTGATTTCTGTGTTCCTTTGGTTTTCTGACATTATTTTATTTCTCTTCTATCTCTTCAACATTTTCGTTGACTTCAGAAACGTTCTCAATTAAGTTTGGATCTTTCGCAGTCACAGAGCTTCGCTTCAGTTCAGGTGTTCCCAGAGCTGATGAAATCAAATTCGAATGTCCCGGAATTTTACAACTTTCCGGCCTCCTTAAATTATCGAAACTAGATTCCCGACCTGTTGTTGATGCGCAATCGTCATCGAGTACAAAAACATGCTCACTTCTATCTTCCATTATATCAGTCTTGCTGCTCGCAAGACTCATTCGAGAAGTACTAACTCTTTGCTGGATTTCCATCATTTTATTTTCCCAGGCCATAGACTTTTTGCGAATCTGTTGCTGTGGCGGTAACGTTGTGAAATCAAAGTTTTTATATTCTGCGTCAATTTTCTCGTATTCTTTGGCGTTTTCGGATCCCATTTTACTGAGTTCTCGTTGCATTTCTTTTCCAGTTTTGCGTGATTTTGCCTTCAATGGAGTGTCATCATAAAATATTTCTTCCAAGTCGTGTTTGTCGTCAAAATGGAATTTCGATGGCTACCAGGTTAAAGAATGTTATTGACTTGCCTGATATATTTATTTTTCCGCTTTTCAATCTTACATCAGGAATATATGGCGGTTCCATTTCCAAAGCTTCGACTTTTTCCCAATCGTAATCATTGAACCATGCGTGAGTGTTAATTCGTGTATCACCTCCACTTTCTTTCGCTCCAAGCCGGTCCACTGCCGGTCGAGTCAGGAATCCTTTAATCATATCAACACACTCTGGACTCATTTTCACTTCATCTTCAGGTGGAAATTCGAGAAGGCCAGATATAATTAATTTCTTCAAATCGTCATTCTTTTTTGCTCGAAATGGTCGCTGAAAAAAAGTTATTCAAAAAATTAAAAATTAAAAAAAAAAATTTACACTCACTTTTCCACAAAGCATTTCATAATGAATTACCCCCAAGCTCCACCAATCAATTGTGTATGTATATCCAGCTTTTTGCTCCAAAATTTCAGGTGCTAATTTTTCGAAGCTTTCAAAACAATATATCTTTTTTTTTTTTTTTCAAAAACTTCCTTACCCATATATACTAAGCTTCCTGCAACTGCGTGAAGAAACTTTCCTTCTTTCCAGTACGTTGAAATGTTGAAATCAGTTAAACACGCATGCCCTTTCTCATCCAACAATACTGATTTCCATCCAATTTGAATAAGTTGGAAAAAGAAAAAATCTTCAGCTTGAAGAAACTTACTGTTATCTGGTTTTAAATCTCGGTGCACAACATTTTTCGAGTGTAGATACATAAGTCCTAGAGAAATTTCAGCAATATAGAACCGAACCATATCTTCGGTCAGTTTCTTTTGATTTGTTAACAAGAAACGAAGATCGCCCCCCAGTTTCAAATCCATGACCATATACATATTCTCATCATCTTGAAACGCGTACATCAAGTTACTAAATTAAAATAATCGATGGTATGAATAGAAGAAATATAGCGGGTTTTTTATATTACCAAACGAAGGGGCAATGCACAATTTCCAACAATTTCCTTTCCTGAATAATATTATCGACCGCCTTCATTTTTATACATTGCTCTTTGTTGATGTATTTGAGTGCATAATTTGCTCCAGTTTTTTTGTGCTGGACTATTTTGACTTTTCCAAAAGCGCCTTTGCCAATCGATCGCAAAAGGTCAAAATGAGCAAGATTTACTGTTTGTAGACCTCTGTAATTAATCTCTCTTTTATGTAAGGAATTTTTTTTTTCACCTTCTCCGTCCAGAGAAGGTTGTTGATCTTCTTTTGTACAGCAGACTCCCATAGCAGTTTTTTTTTGCCGTTGCCAAAAAATCAAAAAAATTTGCCATTGTTCTCTTTTTTTTCTTTGCTCCCAAGACATGATCGCAAGCCACAGGTAAAGAGTCTTTTTTCTTGTAACTTCAATAAAATGCATGCATTCAGTCACCACACTATTTTATTGTAACTACAGTTTTTCTTCCAACGAATTCGAATCCTTCGATGCCGTATTTGAAATAACACTTGACGCTCTGGCTGAATTACTCCATTCAGAAGTAACGCCTACTTCTGTTCCATTAGCAGAATACAAACTGACACCAGAAATACTTTTGGGATTTTTGGGATTCTCAACAGTTTTTTTCATCCAAACTTGCCATTTCTTTCCTCTGTCATCGAATTGTGACATTTGCTCATAATTGAAATCTCGAAACTCTTGATTAAAGTTTATTGCATTAGCAGCGTGTCTTTGTGAAATTGCTGGTGAGAAGCTTTTTGAGAAAGTAATACAATAAAAAAAAAAAACTTCACTAACATATTCTGCTGATTCTTTTTGATATTAAGTCGACTAAATTCTCTTCTTGAACTGGAATCTTGGCGTCAAAGAAATTACTAGTTGCCAACTTTTTGTTCAAATGAGAATAAGAAATAAAAAAGAGAAAAAAAAGATTTACTTCGGGAATATAATCAGCCTTAATATTTACTGCTTCAGTTATTTTCCAATCGTAATCGTCAAACCAGCGATGAGCTTTAAATCCAGTGAAGCCGCCGCTTTCTGCATCGCCTAATCGATCAGGTGAATGGGACTGTAAAAGACGCTTGACCAAATGTTGAAATTCAGGAGAAACTTTAATGTGAGGGCTAAAATTAAATTTTGCTGCAGTTATCGCTTTTATTATCTCTTGCTCGGTTTTTCGTTTGAAAGGCCGCTAAAATTAAAAATTCAACAAATGTTCTAAAATAAATAAATAAATTAAAACCTACATTTCCACAAATACATTCATATAGAATGACACCTAAACTCCACCAATCAACAGTGTGGGTATATCCACATTTTTTTAATATTTCTGGCGCTAAATAAAAAATATACGGTCAAGCCAATTATAACTATATCACTTAACTCACCCATATACGCAACTGTACCTGCGACTTCATACAACAAATCCTTTTCATTAAAGTTAGTCGCGAGGTTAAAGCCAGTCAAGCTCGCCCTTCCGTTATCATCGAGTAATATATTTTCTGGCCTCAGGTTTCGATGGACAATGTGATTCAAGTGAAGATAATTTATTCCACGTGATATATCTCCAATAATATATTTGCAGGCACTTTCCGGCAATGATTGAAGTTTGTTCAATGTGAATCGAAGATTTCCGCCGCTTTTAAAATCCAAGCATATAAACATATTTTCATCGTTTTGAAATGCAAATCGCAACTGGCTTTACATTTTTTAATTATTTTTTGGTGCTATCAGACGAATGTTTTGGTTTATTCGTTTTACCAGATAAATGGTGAGTTGATGATTCCAAGAATTTTTCTTTCGCGAAGCACACTTTTAATCAATCTTAATTCAAGATATTGCTTCTTATTAAATTGCTTGAGTACATATCTTGATTTTTTATAATTGACAAGTGTTGTTTTCATAGTTGGTGACAGCTTAATCGTAACAACTTCATTGAAATCTTCTTGTTTGACTGATAGAATTGACAATAATATTACGATTAAATTTTAACTAAAATTCTCACCATTACACGCATCCTGCTCTTGTCGTCCTAAATAGCTTGTGAAGTTTCCCATCAGACGTATATTTATTATTTGGTTTATTTCAAAATGTAAATCAAATATCTAACACATGAAATTGTTTTATTCTTTCTGGAGAATTGTCATTCACGACTAGCTTGTGAAATTGCCATATCCACAGATTCATCGTATTCGGTATTTTTTTTGAAATGAAGTGGAATTTCAGGCATAGCATGTTTTGTGTTTTTGGCATCACTAACTGAATTAAGGGACGACAACGAACTTTGAACACTCTTTGCACTTCGTATAGTCATGGCATCCGGCTCAAAAAGTACATACTGTGATCTAGTTTCGTATAGATCCGATATGTTGCTGGCAAGCGATACGCGCGAAGTGCTATGCTGTTGAATTTTGGACAGTTTTTCATCCCATGCTGCCGATCGTTTTCGCACTTTGCATTGCTCTGGAAGCTTCGTAAAGTCGAATAATTTGAACTTGGATGATATTTTTTCTAATGGGCTCAATGGTGTTTTTGATTCTGTTGGTTTGGTGGATGCTATAGAAAAATAAAAAAAGTCAGGCGTTATTCTGATCAAGGCCCTGGTTAATACGAAACTAACATCTTTTTTCGATTTTTCTAGGCTTTGCCTTCAACTGTTTATCGGAAAATAGTAACTCTTCAAGTTCAATAGTCTCATCGACGTTCAATTTTTTCGCCTGCGATAAATTTAAGTATGCAAAGAAAGACAATGAAAAGCTTACATCAGGAACATAAATTGGAGTTACTTCTAAATTTTCGAGCTGCGTCCAATCATACCCTTTGAGCCAAGCATGTCCTGTAATTTCGAGGTCTCCACCAGTATCTTTTGATCCTAGTCGATTCGTGTATGGTTTTATCAATAGCCTTTTAATAATATCAGCGCATTCTTCAGATATTAATGGTTCGACAGGAATCGTAAATATTGCTTTTCGTATTAAATCTTCAAGTTCGTTGTCTGTTTTTCCACGAAATGGCCTCTGAAACAGTAAAACTAAGTTCCTTTCTTTTAACGGAATAACAACTAATACCTTCCCAAAAAGCATTTCGTAAAGAACTATACCCAAACTCCACCAATCAATTGTTTGATCATATCCTTTTTTTTCTTTGTCCAGAATTTCGGGAGCTGAGACACAATGTTTGAAAAAACAAAATAATAATAGCTGTATATAAGTGCTAACCCATATATGACAAACTTCCTGCTATAGCATGCATCAGTTTTGTATTCTTAAAATAAGTGGCAATATTGAAGTCAGTCAAACATGCATGTCCATGTTCATCCAGCAAAACTATTATGGTTGTTAACTCAAGAAATATAAATCACATGACAAACTATTTTCTGGTTTTAAATCTCGGTGAACCACTTTTTTGGAGTGAAGATAAATAATTCCCAAACACAATTCTGCAAATATAAATTTCGCTGCGTCCTCTTTCATTTTGCCTTTGCGTGTTAAAGCATATCTCAAATCTCCTCCAAGCTTCATGTCCATCACCATAAACATGTTTTCATCGTCTTGAAATGAATATCTCAAGTTGCTGAGATTAGTCAGAAAATAAATTAGCTCTAGGCCAAAGTAATGCCGACAACTGACCAAACAAACGGGCAGTGTATATCTTCCAACAAATTTCGCTCTTGAATAATGTAATCAACAGCCTTTTGGCTGATGCATTGCTGCTTATCTATATATTTAAGCGCGTATTGAATTTTCGACTGCTTGTGGCAGACGAGTTTGACTTTTCCGTACGCTCCGCGTCCGATTGCGCAAATAAGATCAAAATGCGCGAGATTAACTGTGTTTTGTTAGCATGAGTGAGATTTCAAAGAGATTTTAAAACCTTCTTCCGTGAAATTGGCGGGTATTTCTTCCTCGCTTTGGCAGCAACCCATTTTAGTACTTGATCGAAGAATAAAATAAGACTGAAATAGCGAGAAATTGCAAACAGTTTATTCCCTTTGTTTCAAATTTGCATTATTGGAAAGATTTTGCAAAAAGGAATTCCTTGTGAGAATTCACTGTGGGACCACATGAAGTTCTTAGAATTCCTCTTAATGAAACAAAATCCTTATCAGAAATCCTTATAAAGTACTTCTTCATTTAAGCATTGGGTATTTGTTTTGTCAAACTTTGTTTTAAGGAATTTCCTGTGGTCCCACAGTGAATTCTCACAAGGAATTCTTTTTTGCAAAATCTCTCTATTGTTGAGAACTTGAAAACTGAATACATTCCAATTCAAGCAAATTCATCCTACAAAACAACTGTTTCCACTGGTCTATCGATTTTAACAATTCCACGGTACTTTTTTCCACGTTTTGGCTGCTATTTGACAGAAATACTTCAAAATCTCAGTGAAGGTGGAATACAAATCGAGTTAAATAAATTATAAATGAGATAGTTCACAATCAACCCCAACACGAGTTCAATAACATTGATTCCAAAAGCTAGTTCAAGTGTTTTACCGCGAATCTAGCCACAAACGAAACAGCCTTGAGAGAGTTAGATCACCCTCGGAAAACAGACCAGTGCAAAGATCAACCCAATGGGTAAAAACAATCAACTAGTATTTGGCCAAGAAAGTTTTAATTTAGTTGAAGAATTAGTAAAGTGTAATTCAGCTCATCCGTTTAAATGCGGAGAAATTTGCTACGTTTTGCCCATACGCTACTACTCACCACAAATGCAGGTCGCTATTTGTATTTCCGATTTAATTTGAATGATTCTTACTTACTTTTCATCATGGATGAATTCAACAGTAAACTGTATATTGAAAAATTCTATATTGACAGCAATAGACTGGTCGGGAATTTATAAACTGTTTATTTCAATAGTGTGGGAGATTAGGCGTTCTTATTTTATCAAAATTAAATTTGTAAATTGTTTGCTCCATGAAGCATCAATATTTTGCAAGAACCTCTAATCAATTGCTTTCCACTTGCATATCACTACTCTTAATTGTTGTATGAAAGTTTTACACATATTCTCTCTTAATTTGACTATCTCCAAATTTTTGGATGTATTGTAAAAGCCCACATTCCATAGAATAGAAAATAACAAAGTAAGCACAATTACAATCTATGAGATTTACTATCTTGTAAATGCATGGCTTTAGTTACAAATTAGGCAATGCAATGCAAAAGACGTCAAAGCGCACTTTTTCCTATTTTGACAAGCTATTAGAATGATAGCTTAAATTTTACAGAACTCAATGCCAAAGTAAATAAAAACTTTACAGTATTGTGGATTCATCTTCAGAACAAATTCTCTTGAAAATATTTAAAAGTAATTGATCTATCAAATCAAATCATAATTAAATTTTTTGGTGTTTTCTCAAATGTGATATCAAAGAATTTTTTTGTGATTGTGTTTGATGGAAAAAAAAAAGTCAATAAGAACGATAGTATCAGCTTTTACAAAATTTAGAAGGTAAAAAGCAGAGTTATTGGATGGATTTTAAATTAAAAGAATGAAAGCAGAAAAAGTCTGATCTTCTTTGCGGCGTATCATTTTTCGAAGTGCTTGTTTATTTTTTTTTTTTTGATTTCATCAAACAATCAAAACTGACACAGAACTTTCGAAATTTCATTCCATCTCATGAATATTGGCGCTTTCAGTAAAGGTAAGATGATGTTTGGATAACACAAAGTGATTTCCTCGACGAATTTTTCTTTTTTTTGCCTGTCAAAACTGAATTATTTGTTTGTGGCAACAGTTTGTGTTAATTTTTATTCAGACTAGATGGGTAATATGAGCTCAGTTTCTCTGCAATCAGCTTGTTTTGTCCTTTTTTTGTCCCCTTTTTTTTTCAAATTTTCGTAGAATCAAGTTTTTTAAAGTTGTTGGCTTGGCAACAGAATTTTGAGGAATATGAGTGTCTATGCATAAGGGGGGACACGAAAAAAAAAGAGTACACGGAAAAAAATAAAAAATGGAAGTCAGAAACATGCACCAGCTTCGTGTTGAAGAACAGAACTTCTTAGACACAACAACTCGTTTATCTGCGCGTCCTCCAAATCTGTGAGATTTGCCACACAAGAATTTTCCACTCATCTTCTCATTTCCATTCATCACCAAAATCAAAATTCCACGCAACCAACACAAATAAAACACAAATATGACGCTTTCCAGACGCGAGAAGACTGAAAAGCATGCGAGAAGTGGATGTTGCGACATTGAAACATTCTTTGGCTTCATAAAGAACAAGGAGGATGCAATGTTGATTGTTGAGGCATGCGTCAATGGGCAGTTGCAGGCGACTCCTCGTTGTCAACATAACAAGCTCAAGTACCGATCTGGCTCAGTATGTTTTGTTTTTATTTTTTCGAAAATTTCTATTTCAATGGTGTTTTTGCAATAGGTTGTCGTTTACACTCAAAACTTATCAGATAAAAATTCGATACGCTGGAGAGGTAATTTTTCAACCGCAAAAGCTGACAGTTATTTCAACACTGAAAAAATACAGATGGTGGCAGTTGGTCCACCAGCAAATTGAGCGACGGATTTCTGTTGTATCGTGAAGTTGAAGCATTTGGGGTCAGTCGCCGACTGGAGAAATGCGCACTGTTCAAAGCCGGCAGTATCAAGTCAGACTGCCAGTTAGTTCCGAACGGACTGGCAAAGCGCACAATCTGCCTGTCTGGAAGTGACGGAAACCGGTACCGAGGTTTGTTTGCTGCATTATTTTTTTTTTCTTTTCTTATCTTAATTTACATTGCCTGATATCATATTAATGACATATCTAAAAGTGATTTCGTACTTTTATCCGCTGGAAGTGGAAGGATACTTCAAACAAACGAGGCGGGCTTTTCTACAAAGGCCCTCCCAAATGCCCGAATTTCGGCATCTTAAAGTCTCGCTGAATTTGTCCACTGCGAAAGCCAACTCAAATTATTCGTTGCAATCGCCCAATTCTCCAGAACAAATCTCGTCGCCTGTTTTCGTGACTGCCGAAAACTCGGCATTTATACCAACAGCAAATCTAACAACGCAGAAAAGATTCCCACAAGAGCACAATTCCAGTTTTATTAACATGACAGTTGACACCGAATTGGGCAAATGCTCGTGCGGTGGTCTCACGTCGTTAAACATGCTATTTGTAAATTTGGACCGCAACTGGATGAATCAGCAACCAGTGTTCCTGGCTCCAATCAATATAGCACATTCGCATTATCAGAGGCCATAACATTGATTGTTGCTCAGTATTTTTAACCTGTCGATAGCCATCATCTGAAATAATAATAAAAACCCGAAAAAAGCATACCACCTTGTCGATTCCTCTTCTAATGTGTTTTGTTAATTTGTATTTAAAAAAAAAAAATAAGAAAAAAGTTTGAAACTTTTTTACTCTTTTTTAATAGTAGATTGAAAATTTGGCAACAAATTCCAGCAGAACTTCGGCGTTCCTCACTCCTCACTTGAGGAACAGATGCAACAAATTTCACTCAGACTTCCGACCATTGAATCACATAACCATGTACATATTTGTCCCAGTAGCCTGTAAATGAGAAAACAGATCTCAAAATTGTCAAAAATGTTCAAGATTTGAACCAGATATTCTAAATAATTTCCCTCAGAAAAAATTGTTTTTTGTTTTCCATTTTGCAAAATTTCACTGGTCAACTTGCCTTTTCAAATGAAACTAGTTGAAAATAATTTTATATAAAAATTTCGACTGCACCAAATAAAGTCAGCCTTCCAGCATCAAATGAAGCAAATTGGTTTAATTAAAGTAATTTTTTTGGAAACACATCAAGTCCACCACGCCATGGAAATTGTTAAAATAATCCAAAAAATACTGGAATCTCTAATGTATTTGGGGTAATGGACAGTGCCAAGATAAGCACAAATATAATAACAAGAAGATAAAAAAAAATCAAAGCCCATTTTCAAGAAGAGAACTTTTTTAAATACCCTATTCCATTCCTCAAAATGAAACTTTTGTGTTTCAATGTTGATTAAAAACCAATTTCTTAGCAAAACAAATTATTCAAATGTGAACAACAGAACACTTTATCCCAATTCTTGAATTCTTTCACAGTTTCTAATAAATAATATTTCTATTTTTAATTCTATATTAAACTATACTTGTATGACATAATTTTTTTCTAAATCTAACAAGAGATGACATGAGAGAAAAAATAGATACAAAAGAAATGAAGGAGCATGTGGAATGAATCCATGAGACCCATTAGTCCATATGTTGAACCAAAAAATCGGAAAAAGTACAAGAAGGAACTGGTGGAATGCAAGAAAAGTTATTGATGCTCATGAATAACTGACAATTTGCATCCACCAGGTTTGAACTATTTCAAATACCCATTTGATTTTAATGAGCTTTTATTATTAGTTAGGTTTGGTTCAAATTAAAATCAATTGTTGCTCATGAATCCTTTGATTGAAACATCACAAGGAATACCTGGAGATTTATGAAATTGAAGAGTTGTTTGGGAATTGATTCAATAATTATTGAACTGCTAAAATTCAAGTAAGTTGGATATTGGTGGATTAGATTTTTTTCATCAAGAAAAATTAATTGGTTTGAACTAAAAATTACTCAGTCAATATTAGTAAACTACAGTCATTGGTGGGTAATATAATCAAAATCACAAGGGATTAGAAAGGAGGTAATTAATTACAGCAACAATTTTACCAATTCAACAAAAAATTGTCAATGTGACTAAATTTTTTCCTGCCAACATCAACTTCCTGTATCTGGCTTGTCTCTGTGCTTTTGGATGGATGGGAGAATTTTCATGAGTTATCACCTTGTTGCAATAAATATCTTTATTTACATAAATAGATTCTCAATTTGACTTGTTTAATCTCTTGTTGTTGAACAATTTTCATATTTAGTTTTTGGAATGGTTGAGAATTAGAAACGGAGTATAGAATTAAGAAATACGAATAAAAATGAAAAAAGAAGAAAAAAAAAGAAAAAAAAAAAATTCTAGTGGTATTGGCACTAGTTACTAGTTTTGAATCTGTTTTTCTGCCAAAGCTCACAGATTTGAAGGGAAAAAAATGTTAAAAAAATTTTGTCTATTTTGTTGAAAATGTCTTTTTTCTGAGTTTTCAATAAATAATCAAATGGAATCAATTCAAGTTCAAGTTACATTGATGCAAGCTAGTGCAAACACCAGAGCCCATGCGCTGTTTAACTACTACTATAATCACATGTCTCCAGCACAAATTGGTGCGATTTTCTGCAAATAAACTTGCACCATCAACAGATGGATTCCTCAATTTGAATCAGATGGCACATTGACAAGGAAGGCTTGAGAATTAGTAGATCAAAAGTTCTCTGCAGTTCAGAAGCAATGGATACTCAAATACTTATCAAATTGCCGCTGTCATTCTTGGACGAAGCTCAGCTGCATTTTGCAAACAATGGCATAAGCAAATTAGTATTTCTCATATCTGGCATATAATCCATGTTGCTGGCATTACATGGAAAAGTCTCAAGCGTCGAGCCATGCATATCAATGAAACCAATATTATGAGATTCACACATGAATTGAACTCAATAGACTGGATACTACACAATATAGTTTTCTTAGATGAAGTTTTATTTGATAATTGCAAAATACTAAGGTGCCATGGATATGCATTCAAAGGGAAGAAACTTTATTTGAGAGGTGAGTATCAAAGACTCCCTTGCATTTCCCTTTTGTGTTTCATCAACAGTACTGGGCTTCTGGAAGCATTTCAAATGGAAGGAACATTTAACAAATCTAAGTTCACA
>JADGJH010000866.1:0-13627 GCA_027596945.1 Physocladia obscura
GTCTTAAACGAACTTTCACTCCAGCCTAACACTTTTGCCTTTCATCCCCAAATTCACCCCTTTCATCCCCTCAATAATAGCCCTTCCCGTCCTCCTCCCCACTCCGTCGCCATGATCGACAACAACAGTTTTGACCAAAAACTGCCGCATCCGCACATTCCGCACCCCGCCCACAATTTCCGCCACATATCCGTCCAGCCGCTCGTTTGTCACAATGCTGAATCCACTGCGCACGCTCATGTCTCCAAGTTTCGGCGAATATGAGAACCCGGCGTATGATTGCGGTTTGTATACCGGGTGCGAGGGCGTGCTTTCGAGCGGCGCAGTAGTTGCTGTTGTTGTTGCAGACAGGTGAGACGCGTGTGAACTTGCTTGGGATACGTGTCGGTGTTTAGGAGATGTTAGTGACTGTGGGGTGGATGTAGAGTCATATCCGCATGTGTTGCTGCGGTCTGAATCAAAGCCGGTGTTGGTGTTGGAGGGTGGTCCGCGGTATGCGACGGCAACCAGAATATCAAAGAGACAGACAAAAATATTAATTAGAGTGGGTCCACCATTTTTGGGGAGGTTGTAAGCGATTGCGTATTTAATGATATCTGAGGTATATGTTTCGGCTATTGAGCCAATGTTTTCGTCAGTTAAGATGTTGTTTGGAGTTACGCGGTTGCGGTTGTGGTGGTTGCGGTGGTGGTTTGCCACGTTGTTGTTGACCGCTGGTCTTTCGTTTTCGGAAACGTCCGAATCGCTGTCGTCACTATTAAACAACCCCGAATCATAAGTAAAATCTTTTTAAAAAAAAAAAAAAAAAATTAACAATACCAAAAAAAATAAAAATAAAAAAAAGAGATGCGAAGAACAAAATATATGTATATATAACCTTTCCGAGTTTGCAAGCTAAACTTCATATCTTCACCACCCCCGTTCTCAATCCACTCATCCAGTGTCCCTGCTCCCGCCAACACCGATAACTCTGCCAACGCAAACTCCAGACATTTTTCAAGTCGCACCTGTGCTGCCACCCTCGCTTTTACACTATGATAAAATCGACTACTCCCACTACTCCCTTCGAACCCACCTCCACCACCGAACCCGCTGGTGTCGCCGTTATTGCTGATGCTTCCCCATTTGTTTCGTGGTCGTAGCCGGTTCGGGGACATTGGTGGCGGAGGTGTTGTTACCTGCTGACGGCCAGATACACTTCCACTGGTGCTTGGCGCGCCGCCGCCAACACTGCTGCTATCGCCGCCATATACTAAAGAGGTAGCCGTCGTTTTGATTTTCGTCTTTAGCGCGAATCCGAGGTGCGTTGTTGAGGTGGAGAGCGACGATGGGTTCGATCGGAACGCCGAGCCGAGGATTGGTGCTGGCGGGTATGCTGTTGATGCTGTTTCGATGGTGGTGGATGGTGGAAGAGATACCGGAGGAACGGGAGGCGGCGACGATCCTGTGGTAACATTACTCAAAGATTGCGCTGGTATGTCTCTTGTGGGTGTGACAGACATTGGTGAGTTTTCATCAAAAGTCTTTAGTTCAAAAGCTTCTTCTGCTGGTGAACGGAACGATACAGATCCGCCGCCGCTATTATTGCTTTCTTTTGTAGTTGCCAGTATCGAAAGGTCAAACGGCTTTTGAGCAGGTGATTTGAACGGCACAGTTCCGCTTCCGTTGGAAGCAGTAGCAGCCTGGTAGGCTAAATCGCTTGTCAAAATAGAGGAATGTGGTGTGTACGCGCGGACAGGATGTGGCGCGAGAATTCCAGCCAAAGGCGCTGGAGAAATGACTTCATTGATTGTCACAGTAGATCGCCGTTGTTGGTGAGGAGTCTGCTCTGTATGTACTGCAGTATCTTTCGTCGAGGATTCATCTGCTACTATTGTTGTGGTATTGTTTAGGCCACGGCCGCCGTCTAACACAACGCTTTCGGAATCGTCCATGTCGCTAGCGGTTGATCCGTCTGGAAGAATAAGTCGTTCAGAGTCTGTAACTCTAAGACTGCTGTCCCGATCATTAAAGTCGTTTTCTTCTTCATCATTAAAATCGTCATCAACATTGAATTCATCGTAATCAGATTCTTCCGAGTCAGATGCATCGAATTCGTGGTCATTGAAAATGATGGACTCGATCGAATCTTCTTGGCCATTATCTTTTTCATTGTCGATTTCAACAACATTGCAAAACAGTTCATGGCCCGTGCTGATCCACGAATCAAGAATAATAATTTTTTGCAGCGGCAATGCGCGATGGAATAGTTTGAAAAGCCGCACAGATTGGAGAATGTAATTGTGTTTGAGAAGTGCAAGTTGGCGCTCGCGCTTTGCCCTGCGACGAGCCAAGATATGCCTTAGTTTGGTTAATTGTATGTTTCGCTCTTTGCGGCGACGCAAACGATTGCGGTCTAATGAATCGGTGGGACTATGCATACGACGAGGCGGATTTAGGCGATCTGCTCCAACTGCTCCGGCACCTGGTTCATCTTCCCAGTCATCTGAATTGTCCGAGCCATTACTGCTGCTATTGCTGCCATCAGAAAAATCTTCGTCTTCAAACTGTTCTAGCCTTTCATTGTCTTCCAAGACTTCCTCGACTAGTTTGTTTCGGTGTTTTTCAATATCCATGAGAAAAGTTTCAAAACCATGAATAAGGGCGAGACCGTTCGACGCATGGAAACGGAGACGTTCGTTTTCTTGAATTTCAGTCGCGACGAATTGAAGGAATTTCGCGCCAGTCTGTCTCGGGAATTAAACTTCAATAAAAAAAAAGAGGTATTAAAAACCTTTAAGCTGGACTTTGCAATCAAAAGGCCAAGATCTTGGACAGTCATTGAGTTTGTTGGAGATCTGAGGAGTTTGGGGTTGTTGAGAACTGGGTTGGGGGAGGTCATTGCGGAGGAAAGGGCGCCGGTGGATTCGCTGAAGAAGGGCGAGAGCGGATATTTGTCTCTGAGGGTGCGGAGTGTCTTAGAGTCATTAAGACGAATGCATTCTCTGACGAGAACTGGTAGTATAAGTCAGTTAGTTGTTCTCTTTATGATGGGAAGTCACGTGACTCTCCATGTGACGGGTGACTTACAGTTGCAGCACCACGCGATGGGTGAGTCGGCGGCCAGGAACTGGAAAGCGGCGAGTAGTTCGGCAGCTGTTTGGGTGTCTCTGACGTCCTTGTCGAAAGAGTCGGTGTAAAGAAGCCGGAGAGCCGCCTGCATGACTGAAGTCGGCAAGTCCACATCGAGCACCACTCTATCGTGAGCACTGTCTTCGTGGGCAGTAGTAATTTGCGTGATAGTGTCTTATGTGATATTCTCGTAAGTATCGGAAGTACCGTAGTCCTGGTACCTTGGCTGGTGCTCCATACGGGCGACAGACGCGTGGCAAAGAAGGCGGACTTCTGGGCCAGGACGAGCGAGTGCAGCCGCAACATCGCCTCCTCGCCCATTCCTCGCACCACAACTACCACGTCCGCCATCTGTGCCCCGTGCTCCCACAGCAACACTCCTGTGCTCACATTCGCGTCCATTTCCTTTTCGATATCAAATCAACCTTGGTTAATGGCAATCCAATCAATGCCATCCAATCAGATCTCTCAACTCTTTTTTTTCTTTTTTCTTTTTTTTCATCAAAAGTCAAACCAACAGAAAAAATACCAATGGGATTCGGTTAGCCATCCAATGAGAAGCTTTCATTGCCCTTTGTTTGCACCAAATCTGATCCGTCGTTAGTTCGTCGGAAGTGACGATAATGTACAGAGGCCTTGTCTGCTTTGTCTGTTCCTCGCAAAAAATCCCATTTCGGTTTTCAAAGAACCGGCTGGTTTCAGGGGATTCAACAACTCTGTCGTCTACCAATCAAACGAACATACTTTTTTTTCTTTTTTACGTAACCCATTTCGTTTCCTCTTATTCTTAACTGTGTGTGTTTTTGTTTGTGTGTGTACAGGAGACAGAGGTAGAGGCGGTAGCGGTGGTCGCGGGGGTAGCAGCTTTGGTGCTCGAGGTGGCGGTATTCAAAAAGGCGGTCGTGGTGGTGTGTACCTGCCTTGATTTTATATTGAATACCAACATTTTTTTTCTTTTTTCTTTCGACAGGTGGCCGTGGAGGATTCGGCGGCGGTGACCGTGGTAGTGACCGTGGTGGTCGAGGAGGTAAGATGACACTTTACGAAGCGCAGCTTGGGGCAAAACTTAGCGAAGCGAATAAAAAAATCAATTCAATATTAAAATTTGCCAAACGCGGTATGCGAGTGTAGCTTACCTCCGACAACAAGCGAAGCGAACGTAATGCGAAGCATAGCATAATAATACAAATGCAAAGCCATGAGCTAAAAAAATTTGAATTATTTATCTAGGTGGTCGTGGTGCACCGAGAGGCGGCGGTCGCGGGGCACCAAGAGGTGGTGCACGAGGTGGACGCGGCGGTAGCGCGCGTGGTGGTGCCAGAGGCGGCGCAAAAGTTGTTATTGAACCACACAGACACGAAGGCGTTTTTATCGCTCGTGGAAAAGAAGACTTGCTTGTCACAAAGAATTTGGTTCCCGGTGAATCCGTTTATGGCGAAAAGAGAATCAGTGTCGATGTGAGCTCTCTATTTTTCTTCAATAATAACATAATAATAATAATTGAAATAGAATAGTGATGGTACGAAAACCGAATACCGCGTGTGGAACCCATTCCGATCCAAACTCGCAGCTGGGATCCTCGGCGGTCTCGACCATATTCACATCAAACCCGGCAGCAAAGTTCTCTACCTGGGCGCCGCCAACGGTACCTCCTGCTCGCATGTGGCTGACATTGTCGGCCCAGCGGGCCTGGTATATGCAGTCGAATTCTCGCACCGCTCAGGCCGCGACCTAATTAACATGGCCAAGAAACGCACGAATGTAATCCCCATCATCGAAGACGCGCGACACCCACACAAGTACCGCATGCTCGTCGGAATGGTTGATGTTGTGTTTGCTGACGTTGCGCAGCCGGACCAAGCTCGGATAATCACGATGAATTCGCACCTGTTTTTGAAGCAGGGCGGGCATATTGTGATATCGATTAAAGCGAATTGCATTGACTCGACTGCGGTTGCGAGTGTGGTGTTTGCTGACGAAGTCAAGAAGCTACAGGAGGGTAAGGTGAAACCTCAGGAGCAGCTTACGCTTGAACCATATGAGAGAGATCATGCGATTGTTGTTGGTGAATACCGTGCTGCTAAGAAGGCCAAGTGAAAGAAAAAACTAAATTGCCAACTTTTTTAATTATTTTTCTTTAGTCAATTGTTTTTTCAAACAAAATATGAGCTTATATTGGTCTTTTGAAATTATTTTCCTATGAATGTCTTGAACTTGAGAAGAAAGAGGATATGCTACATATTGTTTTAAATACATTAGACGCCTTGGATTAATATCTAGTGTTACGTCAATAAATTCATCATCTTCAATTTTTGTGGTGCAATGCGGGTACTTTACTCATACACTGTAAGTGTCATTAAATGCTCTTCCATGGTATTGTTGGAAGAGGGTGGAACAGGCGATCACAGACAGAAAAAATTTTAACTATGATATCAGACACTCCAATCCTCTTTTTCTTTTCGAGAAAAAATCGAGCTGCGGAAAATTGTTGGAATCGACCTAGCACAGCAAGAGATTTCAGAAAGAAATAACAAGAATGGTAACGAAGAAAATAATAGTTTTGAATGAAACATACAAAAAAAAAAGAGGAACAATTAGCGAGAATAAGAAACAACCAATTTTATGAGTACTTTTGGTTTCTTTTTCAACTTTATCGCACTGTAGCCTTGTTGGTCGGCGCCATGATTTTGTTGGTTTTAGGATGTTTTGTTTATTGTTTGCATTGTTTACTGAATACACACAAGGCCGATACAGCGAACAGGAATTTAGATCAATCGCGGACAATTTACCGCGAATCCGACAAATTTTTCTACCAAGGTTTCGAAAATTCAAAAGCATTTACATCACGTTGTACCGTTGTATTTTTTGTTTTGTTTTAGAAAGTGGATGGAAAGCTTGTAAGTACGACATGAAATGTTTGTTGCTCTATAAGATTTCGCAGATAGTGTTTAAAATAAAGATAAAATAATAAAAAATAGTAAACTCATAATTGCAACAGTTTCGCAAATTTACTCAATTATTATGAAACTAAATGTATTTAGCATTGTTTTAATCTTTTTGCTTACTAATGTTACTATTCTTACCATCACATTAACCTGTTTGATGATTTCTGCTATTTCCATAAAACACTTATCCAACAACTCCATTGCTAATTCTATTGAAATTTTTGCTGATATCTTCTTTCGGCATAAGAAAATTTAAATTTCAAAAATTTTAAATAAAAAAAGAATATTGAAAAGAAAAGAACTTTGCTTTCGCTTCATGCTTTTATTCTCCAAGTATGAGATTAAGCGCTTCGTTTTCTGCCATTGAACGTATTGCCAGGAGTGAACTGCCTAGTCACACTTTACATCCCTTCTTATTATGTGTTGGGCTGCTAGGCTCAACCTAGTTACTGCTAAGCTTATGCTGTTCAAACTACTGAGAAAATACAATGTTGACAAAACATCTGGATTCTCCGTTTCAAAATGAAATGTGTCTTCTGATGATCCACCGTTCCAGAAAATTTTTGCAGTTGTTTCAGCTTCAAAAATGGCAGAACCAGAGCGGCCAGACACAGATACAATATTTTGGTACCTATATCTGCTATATTTTCCCACTGTCATTTTTGGTGCAACGCTATCAGGCCCAATGCTATATTCTGTCGTAGCACATCGAAAAACACTCTTAAGGTCTCGGCTTGATCAGGTTATCATGTTGCTGCTTATTATCTCCTTCTTCTGGTCTGCTGCAACTACAATACGGGCGATTCTTATGCTATTTATTGCAAGCGACGCTATGAATCAGTTTGATGCTGGAATGTCTTTTATTGCGCTTGTTTGGTTCTTGATTTCGAACGTCCTCCTGGCGATGACACGATACTTTGTCTTGAAGGATTTGCCAGAGAAAGACACCAGACGTTATTTTATTGCAGGATTTATGATTGCGACAGCTTTATCCGGCTGTCTTGTTTGGATATTTTCAACTGCGGTTAGACAAAAAAAATTTCGAACTTCTTTCGCTAAATCACAAAACAGACAACTACAAACAAAATCAGTCCCGATTCTGAATATAAAACACAACTTCGAGTATTTTTTGTGATTTGTGCTATAACACTGATTCCTTGTATGGCCGCAATTGTTTGGATATATTCATCAACATACGTTCAGCTTTCACGACGACTGAAGGAAACAATAACTTCGCCACTGGATATTCGCTTACGTTTACTACTTCAAAAAAAAGTGCTGAAGTCAACAATGATGATGTCTTCGGGTACCGTAATTTGCTACCTTCCTATCACTGCCGCAGTGTTTGACGTTGGGTTTCTAAGAAATGGGGCGTTGCAAACTAACGTTAGAGTTTTTGTGACGGAATTTATGCTGCTGGATACAATTATTACTCCGGCGTTATTGCTGTATTTTATGCCAAAACTTCGTCACGCAGTAGCAGCGCGGTGGTGGTGCTTTTCAAGGCTGAAGGCAGGAAATTTTGTGCTTGATACTGATTCTGACCTGGAAATTTCAAACTCATTTTAGCTCATTTTATATTGCAGTTAAAAATTGATAGTCTCATTATAATTAAAAATTCGTTGAACTTTTTCTTCTAGTGTGTGAAAAAGATACTATTTTTGTTTAAACTGATAAGTCGCCAGAAATCTCATTAAATCAACGATCATAATGATCAAAAGACAAAGATGATTTATATTGTATGGTGGTTCTCACAGTACATAAAGCATTGCAAGCATTATCTTACTACATTTTTGCTGTGCGTGGGAATACAGAGTTGCTTGCTGTGCTTCCGTCAATTCAATTATACCAGTTCCAGAAAATATGAGATTTTCTGTTGCTCTGAAATGAAAAAGCTGGTTAATTATACTTGAATTCCAACTATTAAATAATTTGCATATATTATGCTTGTAATCTATCGTCACCGATCGCGTATAAACCGCAGCAAGACACAGAATCAGAGCCAGATCAAGAACTAGAATTTTTAAATTTTGCCACAAATCAATTTGCTTCCACAGTATGGTTCATTTAAAAATATCACCCCCACGTCTGTTGCTACAATCTATGTCTAAATTAAATTTTTTTGAAAGCTTGAATAAGAGTTCTACAAGTTGTTCCATAGAGCAAGTTGCTAATTGGTCAATTTTGTAGTCGGGAAATAAGACACTGCGAATACGTGCCATTGGTAAATTAGTTTTTCTTTCGTTGATTGACTGTTGAACACTATCAAATGCAGAAATTGATGGTGGTGTTTTTGCAATTAAAAGTATCGAATCTTGTGGAACTGGGGATAGACAAATAGGGAGACAGAATTCGAATACTTTTTGGGATTGAAAGTCTTATTTTGCTAGGGAATAGCCTGGTTACTAGATCAAATTGTTTTTCAGAGAAGAATGGGTTTTCGGTTTTATTAACCAGATGCAATAATAAATAAATTATGACAACAGCTCATCAATCTTCTTCGCCACACCCTCTGCAGATGCGGGATTCTGCCCAGTCACCAATTTACCGTCTGCGACAACATAGCTTACCCAGTCAGCAATCTTCGTGTATTTTCCGCCATTTTCCTTCAGTTTGTCTTCAAGAAGAAATGGGACAACCGAAGAAAGTTGGACCGCGTCTTCCTCAGTGTTGGCAAAACCAGTCAAATTCTTGCCAGCAACAAGGAATGTTCCGTCGCTAAGCTTGACGTTTGCAATTCCGGCTGGCCCGTGGCAGACTGATGCGATGACTTTGCCGAGTTCCCATGATTCGGCTGCGAAAGCTGCAAGACAAATAATATCAGAAATAATAGCATAATATTGTTGAAATAAATGAGAAAAAAAAAAGTGAATAAGTAAATAAACAAACCGTTTGATGTCGCGTCCGAGAACAGATCGTACATAGGACCATGACCGCCAGGATACAAGATTGCATCAAAGTCTTTCGGCTTCAGCGTGGACAGGACTTTGGTGTTTGCGATGAGCTCTTTCCCGACCGGATCAGCAAGGAACTCGACAGAAACTTTGTCGTTTGCTTCTTGTACAACAGAGCCAGGATCGACGGGCGAAACACCACCTTTCGGCGAGGCAAACACGATATTGTACTTGTTCTTGAGATAGTTGTACGGATGGGCAACCTCCGAAACCCAGTAGCCAGTTTTCTTTCCAGTAGATCCAAGTTCGCTGTGGTTTGTGACAATGAAGAGAATTGATTTCATTTTTGTTTTTCTTTGAGTTGTTTTTCTTGTGTAAAGCTTCTTCGGCTCTTTATACTCAGAAATTTCAAATGATTTGATAACTTGAGAAATTTGTTTGCGGGGGGATGTGGGAGAAAAAATTAAAAAAAAAAAAAAAAAAAAAATTGAAAGGAAGTCGAAAAAATGAAAGGCGCAGTAAAGCAGATTTCGTTGATGTGGTTGTTTTGATTTTCTTTTGTTTTTGAAAATTAAGCCATTAACACATGTGCGGTTTTTCCCACCGTAATAATCTGCAATATCTACTCCACATGCTTGCGACGATAACTATAAACGCCCTGTTTCCATTCCATATTGTAGGCATGTCTACTTAAAAAAAAATTCAATTTTCATCAACATTTCATTGTTCCTGTCGAATTGTCAAACCGTAGAAATTAAAATTGATTTTCGCTTTTTGACAATTGAACCAGAAATACAGGAAGTAAACGAATTAACCTCAGCTGTTTTTTTGTTTGTTTTTTTTTGAAATTCGAAATTTGAAAAAATTGCATTATCCAGAAACTGTATGAAGTATCTACAGTTTGCAGGGAAAAATCAACTGATCCATTTTTAAATTGCAATATTGATATATTATGTCCAGGTTGGATGCACTCAGTTACTTTTGGCAGCTAGTCAGATCACCCTATTCACATGCACATTAATTGCCCATCTAGGGACCACATTCCTCATGAATATGTGGCTTATGTCATGGTTGATGCTGCTAAAAAGGTGATTGACATGCTTAGTTGATTAAATGTCAGAGCTTGCAGACAAATTGGAATAACTTGGTGTATGCAGAGCACCTATTAATGATGAAAAAGATAAGTACTTGTGTTATTTCACTATCAACTGTAACCAAGACCTAAATTAAGTAGTTGATAAGAATGTAAATTGCTCATTAGAACTGCCATGTTATTCTATCAGTGACATACAAAATACACACCAAAAAGCTTTATTCCTTTTAAATACATTAGATGGAAATCTCAAACAATGTTTCAGAATAAGAATTATACGCAAAATAGGGATTGCACCTATTGAAACTCACTAAACAACGTCACCCTCTGACATTAAATGGTTTGGCTCAAAAGATTTAAGAGTTAAGAGTTAAAAATATGTTTATCCCATGTATAAATAAAACAAATAACCTATAATTATGAGACTCAAAAATAATCCAGCTTTAACTCTAAAAGCATAACTGTGAAGAAACTGCATTGCTGTAGCAAAAAAATTAGAGTAATTGTAGTGTCCAACAGAAACATCTCTCTCATGAAGACTTTTGCCTAATGTGGTCATGAATTTTGAATATTCTCCCAACAAAAAAATAATAGCAATTGGCAAGAAATGTAGTTATGTGCAATTTGGCAGATTGATGAACCATCAGTTTTGCAAAATAATAATTTAACAATTTAGATTTCTGGAAAATAGCAATGAGTATGTGATAGTGTGAATTATTGTTGACACAAGCTGAGCTTCACCTCATTTCATTCACTGCTCTAATAAAAAGATTGATGCACATCAAATAAATGAATAAAATAAACAATAACTGAATATATAAAACCTGTTTGTACAAATATTCCATTGTAGTTTTGTGTTTTGGTCTTTTTGTTGGAAACAATAAAAAACAAAAAATATTTCCAAGTTAACTACTAGGCCTTACACCTGTTCCCAATCTTCTATTTTCCAATTTACTAAAGAAAAATAAATTGGGCACAATGAATGTTAATTTAGTTAGAATCTTCCAAGAATGGATCTTTTTTTTTAAACAGTCCAATTTCGTACCTCAAAACCTTTTGTACCTCAATCATTATGCATCAACTTTGATTACAAAACCAATTTCTCAGCAAAAAAATTATTCAAAAGTGAAAGACAGAGTTGGAAAAATGTTATCCATTCTTGAATTTCACCATGACAGAAAGAAAAAAAATTATTTTTTTCATAGTATTTAATAAATAATACATCTATTTCCAATTTTACACTAATATATTTCTTAACATTCATTCAGCTTGTATAACACATTTTTAATAAATAAATAAAAAAGTAAAAAACTGTCAACAGAAAGTCCCAGAGCACAAAGCTGAAAGATCTCGGAATTGGGCCTTTCATTAGATGAAATAAACAGCCAAAAGAACCTGAATAACAATCTGAGGCATGCAGCCAGTCCAAACTTGAGTCCCGGAACCCAAGCAGAGCTACATGAGCTTCTGCAGTTGTTGCAGTGGAGCAGTCACAGAGGCATAAAGTCACATATCAGCAGATATACTGGATATTGTGCTCAAGGTTGCTTGGCAGATTGTTTCCATGGCATCAAATTTGTGATAACCTGGCAATTTTCAGAAAGATTTTTAAACTATAGATAACACAATTTTTATCTTTGCATCATGAATAGGTGAAAGACATCACCAAGCTATTCCAACTTGTATACATTCTCTGAAACTGTCACCATGAAAATTCTCCATGTACCCAGCAAACTAGCTGTCATGAAGAGACCAAGAACATTGTATCCACTGCAACTGCAGTCCCAGTTCCAGCTGGCATTTATGTGCTTGAAAGCAGTTGTTTCCTCTATGTTGATATCTTTCAAATATGGTCTAATAGCCCATTTCTTGGTCCATGACAATTTATCTACTGATTGCAAGGCTGGACAGTTGCAGTAATGGAGTGCATTTGCAAAGTCCTTACATACATGGTTTCTGGATAGCACTGCCCTGGTTGCAAATCCAAATGGGATTCAGATTATCAGTTTTATTATTTTATTTTTTTAAAAGAATTTTGAGTGGTTTTTTTTCAACAATATCTTGCGCAGTCTGTTTTGGCAATGAACGACCGAACTTACCACCCACGACCAGCACACACGCCGGATTTTCTCAGCAAGAAAGCACCGCCAAACTATATTGCGGGACTTGGACGTGGAGCAACGGGTTTTACAACTCGATCTGACATTGGTCCAGCTCGTGAGCAAGCGCCTGAGCTGCCAGTAACTGGGCCGAAAGAGAACGATGATGATGGTACGTATTGGTATAATTATGGCAGTAGTAGTAGTAGAAGTAGTGGTAGGATCAGTAGACTTACGCAGATGTATTGTACAGATCCCGAACGGTTCCAGGATCCGGACCAGGAGACGGGGCTCTTTGGGACGCTTCCATACGGCGCGGACGACGAGGAAGCAGACCGAATCTACGCGAGCGTCGACGAGGCGATGGATCTGCGGCGGCGTGCACGACGCGAGGCGCGCGAAAAGGAGCAGCTGGAGGCGTACCGCAAGGAGCGGCCCAAGATCCAGCTGCAGTTCGCCGACCTGAAACGCAGTCTGCAGACCGTCTCGCCTGCCGAGTGGGCAAGCATCCCCGACGCGTCTGTCATGCGCAACGCGTCCGCGTCCGACAGGAAAATCTCGCGCTTCAAGGACCGTCTATCTGCCGCACCCTCAATTGTTTCTGTCGGCGCCGGATTCAGTTCAAATATTTCTTCTGGGTCCGATGCTGCGTCGGGATACGCGACCTCCATCGATCCGCGCATGACGAATGCGTTGTCGTTCGCTACCCCAATGCCTGGCCAACTGCAAAAAACTAGCACTCCTTCAGTGACTGTCGACACGTCCAAATCGCTCACCGATTTAGTCCAGTTCGGCCAGGGCCGCAACAAAGTCCTCGGCCTCAAACTCGACGCCATGTCCGACTCAGTCAGCGGCCAGTCTACCGTCGACCCGAAAGGCTACCTCACAGACCTCAACAGTATAATCACGAAAACAGACGCCGAAATCAGTGACATCAAAAAAGCACGCCAACTCTTGCGTAGCGTTATCACCACCAACCCGAAACACGCTCCAGGTTGGATTGCCGCCGCACGTCTCGAAGAAGTAGCCCAAAAAATTCCTACAGCCCGCGACCTTGCCGCAAAAGGATGCATCGAGTGTCCGAAATCCGAGGACATTTGGCTCGAATCCGCACGCTTGAATTCCACTGAAAACGCCAAAATTATTCTCGCGTCTGCAGTGCGCGAAATACCCACCTCTGTGAAAATCTGGCTGCGCGCATCGCAGCTTGAAAATGACACTAAGGCTCAAAAACGCGTTCTGCGACGAGCGCTTGAGTTTATCCCGAATTCAGTAAAGATCTGGAAAGCGGCAGTTTCTCTTGAAGAAGATTCGGATGATGCTCGGATTCTTCTGGGGCGGGCGGTTGAATGTGTGCCACTTGCTACTGAGCTTTGGCTTGCTCTAGCTCGGCTAGAGTCATATGAGAATGCCAAAAAGGTAATATGCGCCAAAAAGAGTAGCGATTTCGAGCAAAATAATTGAATTTAAATACATATCCAAGAG
>JADGJH010000867.1:0-10621 GCA_027596945.1 Physocladia obscura
CCTTTTGTAAAGGTGTATTGATGCCTGTCTTTTCGGCAAGGTATATTTTGAGGTCCAGGACAGAAGTAGATCCGTCCATGTCAATGTCGATCACATTTTTTTGGAATGCAACTTTGAATGTGATCGATGATGATGACATCCTTGAGGTGTTTTTGGCAGACAAATGTTTCACAAACTCTGACAAAATAATGTTTCACAAATTGTTGAGACAAAAACTTGATTTTGGGTAACATTTCACATTTTTGTGGTTGAAGTTCTTGAAACCTCAATCTATTGGTGAATTTGGTTGGTATCAGAAGAAAAAAAAACCAGAACCCTTCATACCGAGATCACTACAACCTGAAAAAAAAAAAGATCTGAGACAGGAAGGGAAAGAATAAAAAAAGGAAACAAAAAAGAAGAATAAAATAAATAAAACTAACAAGACAAAGTGAAATAAGCATGGCGTTCTCAAAGTTTTTGCAGGAAAATAATTTTTTCTGATTTTTCCCTGGTTTTCTGAAAATTTTCAGTACATGGAATAACCAAAAGAATAAAGGCAAACAGACAAGCAATAAATAAATACCCAAAACTGGCAGGAGTAGAGCCGGATGAATACACAAAAAAAACAAATGGGAAAGGAATGCAAAAGAAACCAACAAGCGCAAGATCCCAGAGATCCATAACATAATAAATAGTAAACACTTAGCAATTTTAGTAATCCTATTAAAATACCCTACACTAGAAATACAGAAAAACATAGTGAAATAATGGGAGAGAATACATGGAAGAGCTGGCAGAGTTATTCCCACCGGGTTTTTTACAACTGTCAGCTAGAGATAGAATAATTGTGGGGAAGAAGGGTTGGTGACTTTTTTCCCACCGGATTTTTTTCTGGTCACTTAAAGGTGGAGAGGAAGATTTGGGCCTAGGAGATGGTGGAGTGAGAATGACAGATTTGGAAGAAATAGCGAGAGAGGATTTCAAATGGCCACCTGAGAGCAGTGAAGTGACAGGGATTTGACAGAAGGAGAGCGGATGGAGATATTTTGAGGAGACCTAGAATGGCCACGAGATTGCTGGGATGACAAGTGAAGAGAAGCTGGTGGAAGGTGCAGGAGTGGGAGAAATAATTTACTTTCAATATTGATAATAAAGGCAGAGCAGCTCTAAGGGGGAATACCCTTCAAAAAAAACAAAACAAAAGCAATAAATAAGTTAATAAATAACATATAAATAGACAAATATTTCAAGATAGTTTTTCTTTTGTTTTCAAAGGATAAGTTTTTGGTTTGAAGACACATATTGACTTCTGTTTAACTATCCGTATTTAAAGGACTGTTTCTTAAAAGTTTGTATCACTGGATGTGTTCTGGAATTCAACAAACAAATTATTCAAGGCAAGATGTAATTTTTTATTATTTATTCATAAAATTGCGATGATATTTTATGTAGCAGTGTTTACCATCCGCCAAATAAAAAGGCGCCACCAGCCAGTCCGGCGACAACAGATAAGCACAAATATGTATTAAATGTCGCCACAATGAGAATTATCGCAACTAGTAGGACACCTGATTTCATTTTTAACATATTTTATTTACACAAAAACAATCCCAGTAATAATCCACTATTACTATTTATATTCTTTTTAACAAGTGAGACTGAATAAAACACAGTTGAGCCTTGGAAAAGAAGAAAAGAAAGGATAAATTTTTGGATTTCCCTTTTTATCCTTTCTCTTCTTCTTTTCCAAAACTCGAATGTATTTTATTGTCTTACTTGCTACTATTTTCTATGTACGCTCAAAAACCATTTGCTTAACTAGTTCACCATCAATTCTAACTGACCTTCTAGTGCTTTGACCAAGGATCGTAATCCGCGCATTTTAGCCTCCCTGATAAGCAACGTTTGGAAGGCGATTGCACGCGAGAATACTGACGCGCGTATTTGATGCAGTAATAACGGAACGGCGGCTTCTTCGTCAGCATTAGCATTGGCATCGACAGGGAAGCCGGGAGTGGTGGACGCCGAGTCCAGATCAGCCGAGGCAGCAGGGATTGAAGCGGTGAGGAGCTTGAGCTTGCTTTCGACGACGCGTCTGATTGCCCGCATGGCTTCTAGCGAGAGGGCGAAGGCAAAGGCGACGGCAATGGCAGCCAAAATGCTTGACTGGCTTGAGCCGGGGATTGCCCAGTCGAAAAGCACACGGTCAGCGGCGAAGCTGGCGTGTAGGAATGGCGAGTATTGGATGGTGGATATGTTTTTTCTGCAAGGAAAAGCGGCGGGGTGGCGGGCGGCGCAAACGACACGGGCCGACTCGCACAGCTCAGGCGGGGTGGCGTCTTCCGGGGTTATCGGAGGGAGAGCGCAGAGGGCGGCGTATGCGAGGAAGGGGTTTGTGGTATTCGCAATAGTGACGGGATTCGATATTGCGGTAGTGGTAGTTTCAGTAGTAGTTGTGGTAGTAGTAGTAGAAGTGGTGGTGGGGGTGGTGCTGGTGGGACTGGCTGCGCCACACAGTTCGGGCGTCGGGTTGAAAGCGAGGGCGGCGCACACGGCGGCCAGCTTCGCGCGCGCGTCGTCGGCCGTCGGGGGCAGCGGAAGCACGACGCTGGCCACGCACTGGCGCACAATCGACTGGCGCCGGCACAGCGCCGCAAACGTGCGGCACCCGCGGTGCGACGACGCGGCGCACGCGTTGCCGAGAAGCGTGAACGGCGCGCACACATTTGCTGCGCCGACGCTGGCTCCTCCGACACCGGCAGCGAAACCATCGTCAGCTCGGCACAGGCGCAGCATCGTGCAGGCTGCCCACGCAACAGAGCATCAGCCATCTATTACCATATCACCAGCACCAACGCGACTCACCCGCATGTTCTCCGTCGTCTGCACATACGTCCTCTAGCATCGTTAATATGCGCACATCGGGAAGCTGGAAATCGGCGCATGAAGGACGTGACTGAGAAATGTGCAGTCAGTCATAATAGTGGATTGCGCCCGACTAGACTCGGCTGGACTTACTGGATCAAATACGCACGTATCGGCTGGTTGCGCATGTCCGCCAGTTATTGCGAGTGAGTTGCATAGAAAAACAGCAGCAGCGAATGTGTTTGGTTCAATTCCACGACGCATCTCAATATTTGCGCAAAATTTCCAAAAAATGCACCTATTTTTTTATCAGAGCTATTTTATACAGTGCTTGTATTTTTTGGTGTTTGGTGAGTGCGGCCCTGCTTTCAAAACTTGAGTTTCCAGAATGGTCTTTATCCTTATCACTGTCATTTGTATGGGTATGATTATTATCATTGTCAATCTCATTATTATCTTTGTTTAGAACAATTGGACGCAAAGATCTCTTGAATCCAGCAATGATTCATCTGTTTGCGCGCATTGAATTTCTCATGTTCTTCATTTGCTGGCGTAGGGTTCTGATAATCCTGTGAATTGTTTTGCTCTCATACTCAACATCGTCCAAAAGATTTTCAGCAATATCGGCAGTCTCGCGAAGTTGATTAAGAGTCTACTGTTGCATAGTTTCTTTAAGAAATAGAAAGCGAATGCATTGTGGAGGTTCCTTCAAAATGCTGGATTTTAATTGATGAAGTTGTTCAGTTTGAAGCACGCCTTTGGCATTTGAGAAATTTTCTCAAATTGAGTTTTCAAAACTCAAAAACAAGACATTTGGTGGAAAACTCACAATAAATTATTATTTTATTCAACAAAGAAAATTCCACATAATGAAAAATCAAAACTTGCTCTTTCTTCCTCATCTCACATTCCTATTCTGCTCACATACTCCCAATTTTACTTATAGTATTTAGAGACAAAGTCAGAATGATGATCTTTGGTAAAAAGGAAAGATCTCTTCCAATATATAGTCCCTAATGAATAAAATTATGTATCCATGTTCAGCTTGAATATCAAATACTCTACAAAGTCTTTATTAAGTTTTAAACTCTACACTTCAACTTATATTCATACTTGAATCCCAAACTCTTGTCATTTAGTTCTGAGATATAAAGTATTGACTAAAGCCACTACAGCTACCAGCAGAACCTTCTACTATTTTCTATAACTTACTGGAACCATACGCCTGTTCCTAGCTATTATTTCACAATTTATGTTGCACAGAGTCAGGGGTAGAGTTTTGCAAAATTGTCTTCGATTTTATTGAAATTTTAAAATTAAACCCTGTAGCAACAGTGATTTGTACAGTAGAGGAAGCAATATCCTGATTATTGAACCAAAAAATATCAACAAATTATAATAGAATGTTAGCTTACAGAATTAGGGGTAGAGTTTCATGTAATTGTGTCAACTTTGTACAAATTTTTAATTAAATTTGATACAGAATCAGGGGTAGAGCTTTGTGCAATTGTGTTGACTTTCTTCAAATTTTTAATTAAATTGGATCCTGAAGCAACAGTAATTGGCTCCACAGGGGTAGCAATATCCTGATTATTCAATCAAATAAAAAACAATATCAGCAAATTATAATAGAATGCTGGCTTACACAATCAGAGGTAGACTTTAGTGGGATTATTTCAATAGATTCAGTACATTTTGGCTTTCAATTGCTTTCCACCATGCTCATTGCAATTTTAAAGATTGCAATGTGCAGGTACAGTCAAATTTCTGGGCAGATTTGTCAATGTTGAAGCAGCAGAATGAGGTTTGGGAGCAACTGTTGCAATCTATGCTATGATTGTATACATTCAGGATTTTTGGTCCAAATCCTCTTTATTAAAGATTTTTGTTATTCAAAATCCCCCAACTTTCAAATATAAACTATCAACTTTTCAACTGTTCCTGACCACATAAAGCCTCCCATTCTTATATTCCAGCTTAAGTTTGATGACAGAATGGTACAAGCTTGACTGCCATTGTTGATGTTGTTTTTGAGTGTGTTTTTGTTAATGAAGATTCCATACAGCTTGAATCTATTCTGCCTTCAACACTTTAGCAAAGCGTGAGCTTGGCAGTTTGAAAATAAAATTGTCTTGGAGCACCTGACAGAAAACAGCATTACCAATATTCATGATATCTTTATCAAATTTGAGAAGCAAATCTAATTGCTATGATTTCAGATTTTCCTTCTCTAACCACAAGATCCTATTTTTTGAGTGTCTCCATGAAAATCTGGAAGCTTAACTGACACAATCCAGTGGTCCCTGACCTATGACACTGGGCCATGATGGCTCCTATGTTGAACCATTCTTCATTAGTAAAGGATGGAATAGAACAAATGAAAAGGTTGACCAAACACCATCTGCCTACTTTGCAGTGATTGGAAGCCTCCTGTGTTGGTGACAAATTTCAGCAGGAATCACAGCAGTGCTGCTTTGTTGAAATCAGCAATCAAAAATTTGTCACAAAAGTAGCTACATTATTAATATTTACTTATTTATTTCAAATTTATTGATTGTTCAAAAATGGATTCAGCTTCTATCTTTTTGGACAATCTCCGGTTCCGAGATTGGGTGGCTTTATTCGGTGCCGCCGCTTGGGACGCTACTGAAAAGTCTTTGGTGCGGCGCCGTCGCCGCCCGTTGTGGTTGTTGCCGATAACGGCTGCCCTCGTAATGCTCTATTTCGCGTTAATGACAACTCGCGCTATTCCGTGGCTGCGGTTTGTCCTGTTAAACAATCTGTCCGCGGTGAGTTGGTATATTAATACTGACTTTTGCCAAATCCTAGCGAATAAACTTGTGTTTTTTTTTCAGAGGACTTATTTCGATCGATTCTTGAAAACCAATACATCTGCCGATACTCCTTCCACGAAAATAAACCCTCCGCCGAAGCCAGCGATTAATCCCCTCCTTCCTTCAAAAATTATTGACTCGACGCAAATTGTTCCACCGCAAAAACCAGTCCTTCAAATCCAGACCAAAAATTATCAAGCCACTACAGGTAGTGGTCGTGGCGATGAAGACGATGACCTGTTTTTGGATGCCCAAGAATCTCCTCATCACTTGAAAGACGGCACTACTTCTGCGGCAGGAAACTCTTCAAGCGCACATTCGTCTACAACAACTTATTCAACTGCAGAGTCACCCACTCCGACTTCTCCTTCTACCGCTGCCACTACTGCTTCTGCTATTACATATTCAGTGCAGGAACAGAATTCTGAAAATACCACGGTTTCTTCACCAGCTAAAAAACGTCCGAAATACATTTTGGATTATGTTGACATTTTGACTGATGGAAAAGATGTGGCATTGGTTCCCCAAGAAAAGGTTAATTTTCATTATGATAATTTTTCAATATGTATCTATATAAATATCATCATATATATTAGTTTCTTACATTCACGTCTCTGCAATCGAAACATCCAGAACATCAATTCAGCTCTTCTTTGGATACAGCAGTAACCAAAGTGCTGGAACTTGAATATTTAATGAAACTTCAAGAATCTAATCGGCCGACAAAGCAAAATTGGACATTTGAATGGGAAAAAAATGGTATTGTTGTTCATACCTTGGCTATTCCAGGTTAACATATTCCTTTTGATTTTACTTTATATTTCTGTCTTTGTCCTTTTAAAGACAATTTTTTTTAATACTCCGACATTGATTTAGATTCATCAATTCCAATTGTGCGGGGCAAAGGCAAAATTACTGGTGGATTCACTATTTCTGAAATTTTCAGTGTGATACGGTCAGCAAAAATTAGTTTATTTTTCATTCACTTTTTTTTAATCATAAAATTCCCATTATTTTCTGTCAAATATTTCTAAATTATTTTTCTTTTCACAGTTCTCCGACTTGCCGCAAAAAATGGGATCAACGATTCGAAAGTGGAACGCCATTATTTATCTTTAATCAAGACGAAACAATTGGGTTTGAAGCTTTGCTCCTATTTCATCGCTGTGAAACATGAAAAATTATACTGACTTATCACTTTTTTAGACATACTATTCAAAAAGGGTCATACTTTGTTCCGGGCCGTGACATGATTGTTGCATTAACAACTCGTCGACCGTCGCACAAAGAGTTGATCCATGCCGTCACAAGTGTAGACTACAAACCATCGACCAGCATTGATATTACTGAGCTACTTCCTCTTCCTAGAGCTGACAACAATAATCTTGTTCGCGCAAATCTTACCGTTTCGGCGTGGACGCTCAAATCGATTTTTAGCAACGATGGTATTAATGGACGCGTTGACGAGGTTATTGAGGCTGTATATATTGTGCAAGTTGATCCAAAAGGAAACCTTCCGTCAGGTATGTCTCCTCACATGGGGAAAAAGCAAAGGAAGTTTTTTTCGAGTTCACCAAAATATGGAACATATATAAAACAGCAATCGTAAAACTCGTTCAAAATTCAACCCCCCTCGTAATTCCCGCCGTGCAGACATACCTGGAAACAAATGGGCCCGTTCCGTTCATCCTAAACATCCCACCATCTTCTGCTAAAACAGCTGCATCACTTGTCCATGGCCTGAATCCACTGCCAGCTACACTTTTGCCAAAATTAGAAACCTGGAATGCAGACACTCGCACATACTCACTTCTTCTTTCAGTCTATCGAAAGTCAACCACCTCAAGGGATGTTGCAATGAATCAAAATAAAAACCTCCATAAACACCGACACACAGCAGGAGAACTCTTGCGCCTCTCGATTGCAGTGCCTCGTCTTGCATTTTGGACATCTGGCTGTGCAATCACAGCGCAGGTCATTGCAACTGAAAACAATTCCGCAACGACGACTGCAGCAATTCGTGCCGCTGGCGCGGTTTTCGTTGGGCCTGGAATTTCCACAAATGTTGAAACGCGCCGGCGGAATGGAGTTTTGCAAGGAATTGTTGGGGACATGACGATGGCGGTTGTCATGGTGTGGATAAATGAAGATGCTAAGAATTATGACGATGTGGCCGCGGCAGCAGTGGCAGACAATACAAAAGAAATTCGAATCAAAATCGAAATGGCTCCAGCTGTAGATGAACAGAATAGCGAAGGTGCTGTGTTTTTTAATGGAAGTGTGGCGGATACTGTTGGAGGAGACGCCTGACATAACCTATCTGCAATTTTCACTTTTTTAAATTTTTTTTTTTTCTCTTCATTCGTTGTGTTCATTCCTTTTTGATGCAGTTTTGGAATTGTAAAGTACCAAAGTTAGCCAAGAATTTAAAGGATTTGAACTTGGAAGATTTTCGAATAGATTTTCTCTTAAAAAAATGACTGACCACAACGAACATGACACATCAACCGATTTCAAACTCAAAGAAATTAACATTGGGAGGGCGACGCAACATATCAAATCTGTACCAGCTACTGCCGCTCCAAACATTTCGCAAGTCGGTCCATCTCTGCGGATCCTCACTCAAAACTCAAACGGCCCATGCCCACTTCTTGCATTAGGTTTTTTTATTTTGTTTCTGTTTTTGTCTTGATACAAGACACCTTCATATATAAACATATATATATATGTATATATATGTATGTATATATATTATATTATTTTTGATTCTAATAATATTGGTACTTTTTCAGCGAATGTGCTTTTGATGCGGGGCGACATTATTATCAAAAAAGATCTTGCAAGCATTTCATTCGAAGCGTTGGTTGAAATTTTGGGCGATTATTTGATCCGTAAATATAGCACTGAAACTAATGCATTCGAGAACGGGAAAGATAATGCCACTGTGGTATGCCGAAAATGTTTTATAAATATTTTTTTTTTTACTAATCGATATTTAAAAAAAAAGTCAAAGCTATCCACAAATCTCATGGATGCAATCACTTTGATTCCGACGTTACAAAAAGGTTTGGATGTGAATGTGACATTCGACAGTGTCTTTGGCTTCGAAAACACTCCTTCGCTATCTTTATTTTCTGCTTTTGGTGTGACGCTTTGTCACGGGTGGGTCAGCAATACTTCTGATTTCTCTTTTTCGGAATCTGATGTGGCCAATTCCAATTTCGTCGAACCTATTGGCATTTTCGGGTATCCGGAATTGCGATCATACAATCACGTTGTGGAAGCGGTAAACCCTTGTTTTTTGTTTTTTTGCTTTTACGAAAACTGAATTTGTTGGAAAAAAAAAATAGATAGTTGATGCGGAAGTCGCCGCTTTTGAAATCTCCAAGCTGAATGATTCAGTTATAGTTGATAAAACCGTAACAAAGCTACCTGACACTGATTTTCAGCCAGTCGAAATATCCGATGTTGAACCAGTTGTCAATACTTCCGAACTAGTTTCTAATACCGAAAAAGTTTCAAACACCGAACCAATTTCGGATATCGGACCAGTATCCAACACTGAACCAATTTCTAGCGCTGAACCAGTTTCTAATATGGAACTGGTTTTAAATACAGAACAAATTGTTGAGCAAACTAAGTCAAAAGATCCTGTCGACCCTGCATCAACCGAAACAAACGCACGAATTTCTATTGAATCTGCACATAACATAATACCTCTGGAAAATGATTCGATAATTGTTGATTCTAATGAAGCAAACAATACATCGTCCAATAATGATGATAATGACGTTGAAAATAGAGACGATTCAATATTTGAGAAAACGGATTCGACAATTCCGAAGACAACGGATGACGATATCTCACGTGAACAAATATCTTCGGCGCAACAAGCATTGGCGAAAACCACTCATACGCCAGAAGCGACAAACGAAATAGAAACCAAAGATTCCAGTGAATTTGAACCACAAACTCCCACCTCACAACCAAGTATTACATTTCAACTTCATATCGCCGATACTACCCACGCCGTTGATGACACTGCTGCCGCTGCTGTTGCTGTAGCTGTCGCTAACAAAGTTGCCGCCCTCGAAAAACGTATCACACTTGGGAAAATCGCCAACGACTTCCTATCAACAACAAGCACGCAACTTACTCCACAGGGCGTTGCGCATCTCTCCGCCAATCTTCAGCCAGCCTCTCTTGCAGTTCTCTTTCGAAATAATCATTTCTCTGTCCTCCACAATCACCCCCAACTGGGCCTGTTTACGCTCGTCACGGATGAAGGGTACTTGACCAAAACATGCGTGTGGGAGTCGTTGAGTGTAGACGGAGATAGTGTATTTGTTGACGCGGCGTTTGGGGCGTATTTGCCAACGGCAAGTGATGAAGCGATTGATGGGGTTAATTTGGATGGAATTGATGTAGAGGCGCAAGAGCGAGCTTGGAAAGAGATTGTTGATGGTGCCAGTGATGGTGCTGTTGGAAGTGGTGGGAATGGTGCTGGCCAAAGTAATGGGAATATGTTTGACACGGATTTGGCATTGGCGATGTCTCTTCAGGATGAAGAAAATCGATTAGCGGCTGAGGAAGAGAGGCCGAATCAATCATTTACACCCCTTGTTGGGCAGCAACCAGCGCAGTATAATCAACAACAACAAGCACAGTATAATCAACAGCAACAAGCGCAGTATAATCAACAACAACAATCACAGCAATATAATGGAACATTTTCTTCGCAAAGGCAGCAAAAGAAGTTGCAGAAAAAGTTGTCGAAGGGAGATGAAGATTCTTGTTCACTACAATGAGTGATATACATTTCTTTCACACCAAGTTTTTTTTTTTTTATACGTAGACTACTGATATCTACACCAATCGATGAATTTTCATGACTGTCAACATGATTTTCAATCCTTGTCGCACAGCCACTAGCAAGATAT
>JADGJH010000868.1:1554-13610 GCA_027596945.1 Physocladia obscura
TGTTTGTTGTTTTTGGAACAAATGATTTGGTTTATTTTTTGGAGACACCATCGGGACAAAATTCCAGGACAAAGGCATTTTGTCTTTTTCATTTGTCCCAGTTTTGGAAGTCCTCCACTGCCACTCTCACACTTCCACAAACTGATTCAAGAATGGGGCAGCCAATCAGTCCTCGAAGGTCTCACAACAACTGAGATTTGTGTTGAAGCAAATGGGAAAATTGGGTGAAGCCGAGTAGTGTGGCGATATAGTGATCCCCAACAATGCGGCGACGGCCTTCGAGGCACTTTGCTTCCAATTCCAATGCATCTTTCAGGTTTCCCAGTTTCACATATGCAACCACGAATCGTTATGAGCGTGTCTGGATGGTTTTCACCGAGAAGTTTCTGTCGTCTTGCCAATTGCTGTTCGTACAATTCGGAGGCTTCTTTGAATCGGATTTGGGAACCGTTCCTGCATTAAATACAAGTTTGCAAGTGAATCCATGACTTCCAATGTTGTTTCGTGGGTTTCAGGGTGGATTTTCTTGAATCCTGAAAGAGCGCGCGAGAAGCAAGGCGTTGCAATGAACATTTTTTTTTCAGTATTTATTGCTGTTTGGGTGATTGGGAAAAGGGCAGAGAAATGATGGAATCAAGCACCAACCTTGCCGTGATACATCTTGGCAAATCACATCCCCAAACATTGGTGTTCCAGAGTTTACTCGGATCCACTTTATTAAATCATTGTTTCAGTCAAGAAGCTTTGCCTCACTTGCGTCAAACCGATCAAATGCATCGTCTTGTATTTGGCACCACACACAATCATTCACTCCTCGTCATTCAAAATCTTTCAAATTGTTACTCTGCACTTGAAGTGTATTTCGAGATGGAAGTTTTTGTGGGGGACGTTGGCTGTTACTCTCCGCGCCTTGGGTTCAGCTGACGAGAGGTGTTTGAAACTGATGGACTACTTGGCGCAAGCGTATTTTCTACAAAAAAAGTATTCAAACGCTTCCAAAACCATTGCGCATTTACTGGAGCTCAAGAAAGATTTGGTTTATGAATTGGATCCATGGAGGATGGAAATGTTGTTCAACTTGGGAATATCTCATCTTTATATTGGAGAGCTGGAATATGCTGAAGCCGCTTTGGCCAAGGCTTATGAGGGAAGGATAAAGGCTGGGAAGGAGATCGGAACTGCTGATGTCAAAAAAGTTCTTGACGCTATTAGAGAACGCATTGCAGCAGACTCTCAAAAGTGTTGATATAAAATTGTTTGGAAACGATGAAATTTCTTTGCGTCCTGATAATCCAGGCGTTCGACGCGAATGGAGAAAATGATTCCGTAGAAATAAGTTTATTTTTCATCAAAGCTAATTTTACTCCTCCAAATCCTCCCTCGACTTGCTAAACTTTGCAATGCATCTTGTGCAAAGGCCACTGGGCACGTTGATGCTCCTTGTAACAATAAGCAACTTTGGAGCATCGCGAACAACACAGAAACGCATCACCACGCAATCCGCACAAGGAACAACCGTCCTTGGGTGCAACCACAACATGATTCCACTGCATCAAAAGCTGTACAGAAGTCAACTTGACGACACTCTCCTTGTTGAGCGAATGACCGACCCCATAACATATTGTAAACATGCGAACAGAAGAACGAAGAGCAGCTTGACACTCAATCAAAACTTTTGAATTCGTACCATCTACCGCCAAAGAGTTGAACAAGGCAGAACCCAAGCCATAATACTCGGACGCAACAAGAGGATTGTTAAAAGCAAGAATACCATTCAAATACTCGATCCGAGACTTTGTAGAATCAATTTCCAAAACCAAGTCGCCCTCTGAACGTGCTGAATTACGTTTGAGTTGAAAGACTTGAGCCGAGAGGAAGTGGTGAGGATGAATTGGGATCAAAGCAACAACAATTTGGTAAGGAGCTTGAACTTGACCGAGGTAGGCAAGTTTTCTTGTGAGTTCCAAGAGTTGTTTCGCCAGGCGAGTTTCATTGGCAATGAGTTGAATGGTTTGTGCAAGATTGGGGGTACTGTGACAAATATTGCAAGAAGTCAAGGTATTTTCAGAGTGGGTGGGATTATTAGATGCGTAACAGTGTCCAAGGCAAGTTGCAGTTGCACAAGAGAAACAGCGAGTATCATCATACGGGGCATTACACCTGGAACAATTGCATTTAAACCGTTTCGAGCTCATCAAATAAACAGCGCGTTCATTAATCGGCAATAACGATTCTGCAGGGTTGTAGTTCACAGTAACCTCTTCTCCCTCCGCAATGTCCTCAACAGCTTGAATAATATTGCAACCACTTCCATCTTCCGCCGTAAACCATTCACAATTGGCCCGACAGGAATGAGCAGCTTTACAAGAACAAGGAAATAGACCAAATCCCAAGTCATCAGAGACATATTTTGCATTGAATTCCATGACCATTGCCACACGCACAAGCAGCTCAACAGATGAATCATCGAGAGTATGAGTATTTGAACTGCAAATGGAGCGAATTGCATCTGCTTTGGGGCAGTGGACATCACAGAAGCATTCTCCAAACTGTTTCTGTTCATCCTCAAACAAGTGAGAAAACTGCGCAAAAGCATTCCACATGAAGGGGTCGATTGCCGAGAGAGAATTTGGTTGAGGAATCCAATTGTTTGTTGAATTTGAAGTTGAGTCGCAAATCAACATCAGCGGCTTCTCTCTCAACACTTCGCTTCCCTTTTTGACGCTTTCGGTTGTTACGAGGATTTTGCCTTTCGTTTCGTGGTTCATAACTGCAACGAGGGGGTGGGGGTTGTTTGACATTGGTTCTTGTTTAGTCCTTGTCTGTTTTGGGAAGAGTCTGGAACAACTCCTCATCAAGGAAGAAAATCATGTTATTTCCGCAATCACGCAATACTGCACACATATCAACATAATTCAAACAAAAATTCCTACTTCTTGGACTTGCAATTCTTCTTGTGCAAAGGCCATTGAGTGCGTTGATGCTCCACACAACAATATGCAACCTAGAAACATCTCGAGCAACACAAGAATGCGGTTCCATTGACTTCACACAAACTACATCCTTCTTTTGGAGACACAGCGACTTGATTCTTGGACTAAAACCAAAGTATCAACACTCCGCTTGCTCTGCGACCAACCCCACAAGAAAACACATACAGAAGAACGGAGAGCATCTTGGCATTGAATCAACACTTTTGGAGACGTAGCAGCCTGAAAGTTCAAAAGCCTCAATCCCAAGAGAAAATACTCTGAACAAACAAGTGGATTTGCATAAGCGAGAAGGGCATTCAAGGAATCGATACGAGACTTTGTGGATTCAATTTTCATCGTCAGGCTTTCGCGACGTGATATATTTCTCTTGACATCAAACAACTGAGCAGAAAAGTAATAATGTGGGTGGATTGGCTTCAAGGCAATTACAGTCCGGTTCAGGGGTGAAACTTGTCCGATATTTTCGACAGGTCTCAACATTTCTTCCACTTGAGCTGCAAGCTGTGATTCTTTGGCCAGGATTTGCTTTGTTTGAATCGTTAAAGGTACCGCGAGACACAAATTGCAAGGAGTCAAGGTTTGTTTTGATGCAGTGGGGTCGTTGGACGTGTAATGACGGCCAAGACAGCTGAGATTGAAACATGGAAAACAACGCGTATCGTCGAACGAGGCAGTGCATCTTGAACAAGAACATTTGATGCGCTTAGAGCGCATGGCGATGGGCAAGAGAGAATCATCTGGTGTAACTGACAGTGACTTCTTCCCCCTCTGCAATATCCGCAACAACTTGCATGACATTGCAACTGCTTCCATCTTCCGCAGCAAACCATTCAACAATTGCTTGTCTGTTATGGTCGCCTACTGCAACAAAAATGTGCTGTACATTATATTCCTTCAATAAATGCTGGAACTGTCCATTCAAAAACTCAGTACCATTGTCAGTCTGTATTAAAACCGGCTTTTGTTGCAGCAATATTGATTTTATTGCTTCTGTTGTATCAGATTTAGACTTTATTGGTCTGACAAAAGCTTTCCAGCTAAAAACATCTACAGCACAAAGAAAGTACTTGAAACCATAGTTCCAGCGTGAATATCTCGAAAAATCAATTAAATCAACTTGCCATTGATGATTGGCTGAATAAGCCACAATTTTCCTATAGACTGGTCTTTTTTGTCTAACAGCTGTTAATTGAGAAACTTCCTGTTGTTTAAGGAATTCTTTGATTTTAGTCAATGGAACTTTTTTATTCAATTTTAAGTACAATTTTGATGCTGATAAAAGTCCGTTTTGTGGATTATAGTAAAATTCCTTCAAGTCAGTAATATTTATATTATGTAGATAAAATAATTTTCTATGATTCAGAAGGAAATGTTTCAAAACCAAATCGCAGTTGTTTATCATTGAACTGTTTCATCCCATTCTTGCTTAGACTGTATGTGGTCATTTGATTGTTTTTGAAAGGTTTGTTCAGAGTTCCCTTGCAATGCATCACTAAATCTCTGTTTATTTCATACTGTCATTGATTTATACCTTTTGTGCTAAATTTATCTTTTTTCCCAAAGCAATAGTACATCTTGCTGGCTAAAGCAATAATTCCATCTCCTTTATATTCAAGTTTAAATAGCCCTGGTGTTTGTTTGTAATAGAGCTTATTTTCTTTAGTATCATCCCATCCAAACCATTTTTCTTTATGTGTTTCATAGTGACTTTTAAGGTGTGGCTTGATAATATCTTCTAATTCCTCAGCTGAAAATGCCATATAGGCACTATCAATATCCATCTGACAATACTGGAAATCACTCCTATCAATATAAAAATTGATGAAGTCATAATAAAACTCCAGCATTTGCAGTTTTGCCAATTGGCATACAGCGAATCCAATTTGAATTGGAGACTGTTTAAATGAATCCTTTTTCATTTGAAACTCGTAACCATTCAATAAATCTTCATGGCTTTTATAGTTCCTGTGTCTAATGGCTTTCACATATTTTTCTTTGGAAACAATTTTAATAGTTTCATGTTTCAAGAAGCTCATTATGCATTTCCCATACAAAGAGTTATCTATCAGTTTCATCATTTCTCCAAGGACCTTGTGATCTTTGCTAATGTCACCTTGATGACAGGCATCACTAACTCCATTTACAAATTTCTGAAATGGTGCTGCTTGTTCATACTGCACAACTGCTGTAATATTTGAAACTACCAGCCCATGTTTAAGGTACCATTTCAATATTTCTGACAGAAATAGCATTTTTCTGCCATACATACTTCCAATCAGTTTCCTGCTGTTATAAATTGGCTTAACTTGTTTTATTTCAATCACTGATAGTTTTTCAAAGTCAGGGTCCTTACTTTCATTCAACTCAGATTCAAGTTGTTTAATAGTTTCCTCAAGCTCAGATATTGGCTGCTTCATACATTGATTAATATTGGCTCTTGTTGGATTAGCCATTTTCATCCATTTGTCAAGCACTTGAATTTCTAGTGCTTCATTTGAACCAAAATATGGTACACCAACTTTTGATAAAGATGTGTTGATTTTACGTTCTTGTACTTCATAATAGTGCTCATTTTGAGGGTCTCTATAAATTGTTCCAATTGGTAGCGTTTTTAAGAAACAATTTCGAACTGTTGTTGATGGAATTGTTATTGTCATTTAAATAAAAGAAAAGAAAAAAAAAGAAAAAAAAATTGAACCAGAAATTGAAATTAAATAGTTTGTGAAAGTTGCTCTGAAAACAAGGGAGAAACTTTCAAAAAATTTTCCGTGAGGGAACCACTGAAAAATATCGGTACTATCCTGTGCCCGACGTATACTACTCACGCTTATAAAAACGACTTTCGTATCGTTGTTGTGTACCATGCGCTAATTTTGGTATTGCTTTCATTTGTTGCGAACGAAATTAACAATAAAAATAAAAATAAAAAAAAATAACAGAAGAAATATATAACACAACTGTGTTTATTAAATGCTGTTTGTAACCCAATCTGCTTTCAAAAAATTTTCGCCTCATTATTTCGACAATGTTGAAAAATTACTATAATTAAAGGTATTCCAATGAAATAGACAAAGCTTGGCTGAAAATAATAGTAGACCGGTGAATAAAAGCAATAAGATCTTGTGGTAAGAAGCACACGCATACAATTTGATTGAAATTTTTTCAAATTTTGATTTTTTCACCAAATTAAAAAAAATTACATAAATTTATAAAAAACACCCACGGAACAGTCACAAAAAAAAAATGAAAAAAAAAGAGTAACTCTCATACATTGTCGCTCACAGACACTAAGAACATGGTGAAAAGATAACGTGACGTATCCACTATGACGACATCTTTTCCAATGTGATTTCAGGAGATTAATGAAAATGAAAAGGGAGAGATTAAATTGATTGTTTGTTCAAATGGGCGATCAGTGCCTCTCGCTTTCGGGCAGCACGGCGTGCGGGGCGTTGTCGGGGTACACGGCGTACATCGAGGGCCAACTGGGCATTACGGACGTGGCGTCGTTCGACACGTACGTGGAGAACGGGGTTGCGGTCAACGGCAGCTTTGGCGGCGTGTTCACGACGACGTTCGGCTGCGCGGGCTGGACGGGCGCGGGGCTGCGCTACCACCAGAGCGCGCTGTGTGCCGCCTTCGTGGGCAACGCGTTTGTCAGCGGCGCGACGGGCAACGCGACCACGTGCACGGCGGCCGCGCGTGCCCCAATTCCCATGTGCGCGTCCGTGCTGGCGGCCTTCGTTGCCTCGTACCGCGCGCTGCTGGCCAACGCCTCCGTGTGTCCAGACCCCTCGTCCACCGCCTCCGCCTACCTCGACTTCTTTGAGGCCGCCGCGCCATTCCTGTCCACCGCCGACAACTGTCTGCTGGGCCTTGCAGAGGACCGCGCACAGTGCGGCTTCATGACCAGCGCCGAGGATCGCGTCTATTGCGCCTCGTCCAACGGCACCGTCGATCCGTGCTGCAGTCTCCTGACCGTGCCGTCGCAGATCTCCACCCCCCAGACACAAACAACAACAACAACAACCACCGCCCTCAGCTCAAACACTACAGCAAGCACTCCCGCTTCTGCCTACACCATCCCCATTACTGTCATTGTCAGTGCCGCTGGCTCAGCTGTCTTTCTCCTCGCCTGCGTCGTTCTCTGCATTTGCATCAAAACGGCAAAGAGATTCCGCGCCAGAAAATCAGACCTCGACGGCGAAGACGACGAAAACACCACCGCCGTCGCTACAGAATCTTCGGGCTACACTGCTAAAAAAACAAAAAAGAAAGCCATAGCCGTCGTTGCCAAAAAAACTGCCAAAAATATTCGCGTTTCTGCTGCCACGGTTGACGACGGTAGCGTAGACCCGCCGAGCGTCAATGAAAGCATCAGGGGAGAAAATGCTGCAGGAAAGCGACCGACTGCTCATGCGGTTGTGCACCGTTACTATGCTGAGAAGACGGATGAATTGAACGCCGCTGTTGGCGATACTTTTCTAGTCAAGGAGCAGTATGATGACGGTTGGGGCTATGGATATAACACAAGGTAACGAAAATTCTGTTTAGCGAGTATACATACATAGAGTAAAGGATTCAAAAAAAAAAAAAACAAAAAAAAAACCAACTTTGAGTGGAGATCAAGCATACCGAGTAAAAAGTATTAGCGGCAGGGAGAAGTAAAAGAATATAAAATTGTACAAGAGCGAGCAACAAAAGAAATTAGTGAAGCTCGTAAAAAAAAATGTGGATACAAAAATTGACTTGAAACAATATAACAGGACCCATGAAGAAGGATTCTTTCCGTTGGGGATTTTGAGCGGTTTTACAATTCCGTCCGGAAGAACACCGTCGACAACAACAGCCGAGACAAGCAGTGTCAACAGCTTGTCCATGAACCGCACCTCGTCGCTGGGTAGGGCGCCAACAACAATCATTGAAACTGTGCCTGCAGTTCCACGAGTGCCCACAAATATTTTGGAACAACAGTATCAGTATCAAGTTCAGCATCAACTACAGCAGCAGTATCATTATCAGTCTGAATATACTGGCAGTAACACCCAAAGGTCTCCGCCTATATACGGCCCGAAATCGCCGCTGCCGATTATTCCAGCATCATCGGCGTCGCCACTGGCGCCACAGCCAGCAACGATGCGTATGTCAGTGGAATTCAATCCGACACCAGTAAGATCCAACAGGATTGCCAAAATGCAGATAGTCATGTACGGATTTGAGCCTGGACGGAGGGATGAGATCGAGCTGAGAGTTGGCGATCAGGTGCAGGTGTTGCAGGAATTTGATGGTAAGATTTTTTTTTTTTTTTGTTTGCTAATTGATTTATTAATTTGAAAAAAAAATTTTGATGTGGCTGATAGATGGATGGGGTGTTGGAAGAAATTTAAATACTGGGCTGGAGGGGGTACTACCACTGGACTGTTTGAATGGATATGCATCGCTGGAACAGCAGCAGCAGGTGGTATATCAGCAGCACAATAATCAGAAGCATCATAACAGGGAATCCAGTTTGTATGAATCGGAGACAAGCCAGATTGGGCGTAGCTATCATTAGATTCTCTATAGTGGCGTAGATTGATAGATTTATTTTTTCTACTTTTGTTTCCATAAAATTATATTTGGTTTGTGTGGTATGGGTGTTCAGATATCAAATGAAAGTCATTTGGCAGTCACATGATTTTATTTGTGCCAAATTGAAACAGAAAGATGTCGTGCATTTCGTTGGTCGGCAGCACGTCATGCCCGTCGTTCGCGGGGTACACGGGGTACCTGTCGTTCAACGCAACGTCGGTGACCGAGTTTGACGCATACGTGGAGCAGAGCGTGACGACGGACACGGGGGATGCGGGCACGTTCGCGTCGTCGATGGTAACGACTCTGGGCTGCACGGGCTGGGCCGGCACGGGGCTGCGCTACCACCGGACGGCGGTGTGCGGGCTGCTTGTGTACTACGCGGGGCAGTACGGGGCGGGCAGCGGCGCGCCGTGCAACGCGAGCCAGGCGGCCGTGGGCGCGGATCCGCTGTGCGCCGCCACGATGAACAGCTTCCTCGCCTCGTGGGCCGCCGTGACGGCCAGCAACGCTTCGTGTCCCGATGGCGGCGACGCGGCCAACCTGCAAGCGTACATTTCCGGCTACGACGCCGCCTTGTCGCTGCTGCAAGACGCCGTTGGCTGCGTCGCGAGCGTGCCCCAGGACACGGCCAACTGCGGCTTCACCGACGCCGCCGACGCCGTGGCCTTCTGTGCCGCCACTCCGACCGCCACCTGCTGTAACACCCAAAGCACAACAACCTCGTCGGCTACCAGCTCCTATTCAGCCACCCAGGCAGCCACAACAACAACTTCCATCCAATCATTAACTACCTCATCTGCAACCAGCGTAGTCAACTCAGACACGTCAGTTTCCATCACCACTATCGCGGGCGCCGCTGGTGGTGCCTTCGTCCTCCTCGTCATCATCATTGTCACTATCTGCTGCGTGCGCAGGAAATCCCGCGCCCACGTCTCTGACTCATACGCCTTCACAAAGAAGCCTCCACTTCCGTCGTCGACGAGTGCCGCGAGTTCGTATGCTGCTGGCGGCAGTCATTTGAAGCAACAAAAGTCCCATCGCGTTGTGTATGATTACATTGCGCAGCATCCCGATGAGATAAACTGCGCAATTGGTGATCAGATTGTTCTGAAGACGGAGTATGATGATGGGTAAGTTGGATTTGAGCGATTTATGCATGAAAAAATACGTGAAATTTTTTTTTTTATATAGCGAGTGAAGTTTGCTGTAAAAGTAGAAAAAATTGCGTGACGGGAGGGAGAGTAAAACGGAAAAATGTATTGTGTGAATGAAAAGAGAGTGTAGCGAGCAACAAAAAAAAAAAGAAAGAAAATGTACATTGATGTCGAAGGCATAATAAGAAAAAAACAACGCATGAACAAAGACATTAAATTAAATACTAAAACATATAGATGGGCATTCGGTCTCAACACTATAACAAAACAAGAAGGATACTTCCCGATCGAAATCCTCCAAGAATTTGCTCAACCACTTCAAAACAAAGACCACAAGTCAAACGACTACTCGCAACGATCGTCGTCATTATACGGTGGCAAAAATATATACGACGATAACAACAACAACACCAATTCGATATACTTGACTCCTTCTGCTGCTGCCGCATCTATTCATGACTATAACAGTCCAAATAGTAAATATCAGTCTACGTATACGTATGCTACGAATAATTCGGTTTATGATCCGATTGTCGAGCCATTGGAGGTTGCCAAGATTGGAACTGATGAGGCTGTTTACGCGTTTGATGCCGAGAGAAAGGATGAAGTTTCGCTGAGTATGTTTTGTGCAGCTAGATCAAAAACAAAATGAAAATTCTAACCTCACAAAAACAAAAAAAAAACTGAAACAGGACCTGGTGATCGCGTGCTAGTATCGAAATCATTCGACGACGGATGGTGCTACGGAACGGTTCTTGCAACCCAACGGACAGGATATTTCCCATATGACTGTTTGGCATCCTACGAACGTGAGCACGCTGCAACTAACAACACCAGCAACACAACTGCCAAAAAAGGAAAAAAAGCTCGCGTTTCCAGTATTTATGACAGCGAATCTATTTACGATGCCCCACAGCAGCAACAACCGAACGTCGCGGCAGATGGATCGATCCTTGTTGTCTACGAATTCGTGCCCCAAAACGGCGACGAAGTTGCCTTGAGGGTTGGCGATCGGGTTCTTTTGAAGCATGAGTACGATGACGGGTACGCGGGTCAAGAAATATTGTGTTTCGTATGACAATAATAATTAATTTTTTAAAAAAAAGGTGGGCATACGGATTCAATACGAGTACAAAGAAAGAAGGTATATTGCCGTTGGATTGTCTTGCTAGTCGAGACGAGACGTCTTCGACGGCACGGAGACGCGGTGGGCAAGACAGGATTAGCACGCGGATTTCCAGCTTGTATGGCGGCGAGGCTAATACTGACTCGTACTATCCACAAAGTAACTATGGGACCGATTCAGTCTACTATTGATTTTCTTTTTTTTTTTTTTTTGCGGATGACAGGTCGTTTTTTATTCACTTTTCGTTTCTTTCTTTTTTTTTTTTCGTTTCCGTTTTCTGTTTGTTCAGCCACGTTTTCCGGTTTCTTCACACGTTCATTGTGTTTTGTCTACAGTAGATTAAATTTTGAGAATAAACGTGCTGCGATGACCAGCACCACCACCACCAGACAATGCAAATAAAATGCTTCATAAAATCAAATTAACTAACAGTTCCATGAACACAAAAGCACAAACCCCCAGTGATAAAGACACAGTGCAACCACTTATTGTAGAGAGCATTCAGTAGTCAGTCAGTTCCAGAACAACTGTAATTCTACCCATCCATGAATCACAACAACACAGCACAAAACAAAAACAATTGAGAGAATATTTCTCTTAACTCTCTGATGCTCAGGCTTTTTTAATCTTTTTTTTTTTTTTTAGTTCGAACCTAATATGCAACAAAAATTGGTCCTCAACTAAAAAATTTGGATACATAATATCAAGATAATGCATCTAAAATTGGTCCTGGACTAATTTTGCACGCATCAAAAATTTATCTTTGACTCATTTTCGATGTCCAGGATTAATTTTAGATGCATATCATCTTGGTAATACTCACTAAAAATTGGCCCCAGCCATAAAATTAATTAAAAAATGCTCAAAAATAACTCTATTATGGAATCAAAATTAAATATATTTTTTTTGCTTTTTCTTAGAATCATTGGGCTCTGCACAAAGTCAATCAAACCTCTTTGACTGACACACACTCTCTCAACAACTACCATCCATCTCTGTGCCTCTTATTGTTGCACTGATGTTCTCATCATTGCCATAGAAGTATTGGCAGAGAAGATGGCAGGATGAGTATTTGCACAACTTGCACAACACACTCAGCAATCAGACACTGACAATTTTGTTCCAATGTTTTTAATCACAACAATGATGGCAATGATGAAGACAATGAAACAAAGTTCAGTGTTGATATTCTGGTAGGTTTATCAGAAG
>JADGJH010000869.1:0-13597 GCA_027596945.1 Physocladia obscura
AAAACGCAGCAGACAACACATCAGTGTCTGCCAATTGCTTGCATTCACTTGAATCAAACCACGCTTGAAACTTCTTGATGTTTTTAACGATTGTGGTAAAGTACATTGGGGCAGACGAGAATCGCTGGTACTTGCAAACAAACTCTGCGAAATTTCTGTATGCATAGAAGGATGTGCGCTTCAATCGAAATTCTTAATGAATATGAGTCAAGAAACCCGCGAATTGTTCAGCTTTTGGCTTCTCGTTATAAATGAAATATCAGCGCGAGAAAGTCATCATAATTCTTACCTTTCGAAATTCATCCAGAAGTTGAATCAGTTTTTCGCCAATAAATAAGTGATATCCATTAGTTTTGTTTGTCATAGCTGCAACGTAGTAGAGGTTTTGGCGAATTTGCTCTGTCAATCGCATTTTCATTTCAGCCACGTCAGTGTCTTGATATCGCCGTCTTTCTACAGATTCTGGCGTATCGTAGGAATCAGAAAACTCTTGTCGTATTGTTGTATATTTCCGGCTTGCTATTGGGCCGTACTTTTTCAGAAGAGACTTTACATCTTGAAACGGGTCGATATCGTGTATTTGAGTGGCAGTGAGGTGTCGTGGAATCACTGCTTCCATTCGTGTTGGTTCAGCTGTGCCGGAATCTGAAGACGTTGAGCTTGTTGGACGTTGAATTGGTGGACTTCTTTTCAGGTGACTGTGTTGGAGATGGTAGATGGCTTCTTGTTGCTGGCGCCACGTAAGTCCCATCATCGCTTCCATCATTGTCTTGCTCTTGTTCCGGTAGAGCATTGAACTCTCTGAGGATAGTCTTAATCAAGCTCAATCTTATACGTTGCAAGTCTTCATGGAACTCTTGCTGAGGCTTCTACAGCTCCCCTCTCATCCATTTGGCAAAGGCGTCGCGACTGATGTCAAGTGGCATTGTTCTATGTTTCTCGAAAGGTGTTTATTTTTAGAAACAAAAAAAGTTCTGGCTATACTTTTTGGAAGGGGTTTTGTAAAAGCGAAAACGATACTCTTAAACATGCACAAAGTCCAATCAACAGCTAACGAAAAGTCCGCGCTTAATTCTGTCAATCCAGACCATAAAGTCCTCAACCGACAGTGAATTACGAGCAGTGTTGATGCACGAAAGCTCCAGCTGCAAATTCCCACGCGAGTGCAACCACTTGATTTTCTTGCCGTCTGCATCAAAAGTCGTCGTGATTTTGCGGTCGTATCCTAGCTTGAAAATGTCCTTTTCCACGGTAAACCTGCCCCCGATACCACCTAATTAGACACTCAGTAAATGATTCCAAAATATGAAAGCAGTTACTCACTATGCATCCCGATACAACCCGCTTTCCTTGCAATAGCAATCAAGTCATCCGAAGTCGCAGTTGTGTTGTGTCTGAATAAATCATACACACTTATTCAGACAAAAAGTTTTGTACATCTCAGTAGCAGTCAGTATCAAATCATGGAGCTATTATTCAGCAAAAGACAAATTCCATGCTCTGAAATATGAAGTTGCAGTGACAATTCAAGATCCACATATTGTTTGGATGAACAGTCCATTTAATGGCCTTGTTTCTGACTTAACCATAGCTCAAGAATACTTGTTGCATGCAATTGATCCAAACAAAGTAGTCATGGAAGATAAGTGTTACGAAGATCATCTACTTGTAACTGTGAAAACAGGCAGTACTGAAAATGATGATGATGGCCTCCATTAATTTTTCGACATAAAAAAATTATGGCAGCGTATAGCTGGCGCACAATTGCATTTTTTGGCTATTTATCAATATCTTTGTGACATTATACTCAGCAAAAGCTTGCCTGAAGATTTCGTTATACCTTAGCTGTTTTTTGTTGTTTTTTTTTTGTCACATTTTCTAACGCCTCGCAGATGACTTGCGCAATCTGCGCCAACCATCATTACTGCTTCATTGTTCCAATTACTTCGCTTATGCTATCGCCCTGTGTCTTTTTGCTTCGTTAGGTCAGCATAATGGATAAGCACCAAAACAAAAACAGAAAAAACGAACAGAAATAAGGGACAATAAAATACGCTTTAATTATTCTATGAGAGTGAGAAAAATCCTTGATAAACAAGTCATAGAATGACATGAATGTCATTTAACGAACGTCAGATATGAAATAGACCAGAAAAAGAAAATAGATAGACAGGCAATTAAGAATATTGCGGCTGTTGCGTACGCCCTGCTGTCCCAACAACAGCTACACTGCTGGTTGTGTCCTCATATTGTCCACCATATAATTCCGATCCTCCCTCCAGATTTCCTCGTGCTAGTTCCTCTTCTTCCGCTGCTTTCTTTGCTTTCCGATTTTTTCTGAACCAATAGAAGAACGCGAATACAATAATCCAGAATGCCAAAAGGCCAACAATGAGACCAACAACAAGGCCTACGTTTACATTCGATCCGCTGCCAGAATTAGAATTTACAGAAGGCGCAGTAATTGAAATATTCGATACGCCAGTGCCTGTTACAGTTATCGATGCGGTTGAGGACGTTATCAATACAGAAACCAAACTTTTGCAGGCCGAGATGAGTTGGGCCGTGTTTGACGTTAGCGCTGTTGTTGTTGCGGTACTATCGGTCGCAGAACATGAAGAGGCGAGGCATGAAGTTAATTGCGTAACATTTAGTTCATTGTTGAGTTCTTCCTGGCAGAATTGAATGGCAATCTATTGAAAAGAAAAGGAGGATTATTGAAAAATTGGATGAAAAATGCACACGTACGGAATCAGTGACAGTAGTTGCGCCGTTGGTAATGCATTTGATGCCGCAGGTAGGAAGCTCGTTGATAATTGCGATTGCGGCAGCGGCGCGATCGTTGGTGGCTGAAGCAGTTGAAGTAGATGCTGATGATACAGACGAAGCAGAAGTAGAAGAGCTAGAAGTAGATATTGCTGCAGTTATTGAAGTTGTGTCGGTTTCGCAGGGAGAAAGCGAAAGATTGGCATAGCACAACAGATTGGTGGCTTCCGCAACGCATGGTGCATCAACAAAGACGCATGCCAGACCGCATGAGCTGTTTGCCGCAATCCAGGAGGTTCCACACCGCGTTGTTGATCCCGCCGCTGCAATCTGTATGGTTGCTGTTACTGCAAGTATTAACGCGCCGAAACAATCCCGCTTCATTTTGCTTTTTTTTGGTTATTTGTGAAAGAACCAATTGAATTATCTGTAACAAACTGCTAAACCAATATTCAAACATTAGTCATTGACTTTATTAATCAACTACTCTTTGAGAACTTTCTTTTCTGTGGCAACCGTCCATCCCAACGCTGTCAGGGATTGGTATACTTCTGATTCCCAGTTCATTTCCATGTCGAGAATCTCTTCCATATCATTTCGATTTACATTAAAATATTCAAGTTTCAGTTTGCCAAGCTGGACTGGCAGCTTTCCAGTTAATTTGTTACACGCCACATCAAATTGTTTCAAATTAATGCAGTTTGAAACTTTTTCTGAAATTCTTCCAGTCAACTTGTTATTGTTGAGAAAAAGCTGATTTAAAGTTTTGGAATCGTAAATGACGTCAGGAATTTCGCCGGTTAGTGAATTGTTTTGCAAGAGCAGTGTATTTAACTTTTTCAGCTTGCTGAACACCCCCGGGATTTCACCAGTGAACTTGTTGTATTGCAGAAATATTTTTTCAGCACTTTCTAAACCTTCAATTTCAGTTGGGATAGATCCTTCGAGATTATTGGAGGAGAGTCGAAAATCCTTCAAGTTTCGCAAGCCCAGGATCGAAACAGGAATAACACCTGTTAAATTATTCTCATCAAGTTGAAGAACTTCCAATGCAACGAGGTTTCCCAATTCTGTAGGAATATTACCATCTAAGTTGTTGGATGCGAGATTGAGTGTCGTCAGCGTGAATATTGATCCGATAGCTGCTGGAACAAATCCAAAGAGCTTATTGCTATGAAGTTTCAGGACTTGCAAATAGCGCAGCTGCACAAACGCGTCTGCGGGAATTTCGCCGCTGATGCCAAGAAATCCAAGATTGAGTTTTTTGAGTTTCCGAAGACCAGAAATAGCAGTCGGAATGTGGCTCGACACAGGTCCACCATATAGTGTCAGATCAACAAGATCCGGGATCCCTGCCAATAGCGAAAGAGGGAACTCGCCACCCGTTGTTACTTCTTTAGTTGGGTTTGGTGTGATCTGCCAATTCACAGAAACGACTCCGCGCAAAAATATTGATGCGGCTGCCGTTTGCTGTGCGTCCGGCCATCGGAGAATATTTTTTAGAACCTGCGGAATCGAATGGCTAATTGTGCGTTTCGCTTGTAGATGTAATGCAACTGAGTTGACACTTTTCTGCGCAAGAACAATCACAAAGTCGCGATCGCTCAAGCATGCATTGAGTCTCTTATTGATGCGTCGGTACTTATGTACGCTGTGAATGTCCTGCAATCCGAATATCTCGTGGACAAGCTCCGTTGGCAATCGCTCCAATGACATTTTTTTGATGTTAAGTCCGCAGAAATTTTTTTGAATTCGACTACTTATGCAGGTTCTTTTTTCAGATCCTCGACGTTCTGGATATGTCACTCCAATTGGGCAATGATTACAATCAATCCGGATTTCAACAACTCGGCACTGTACTTGAGCATCAATTTGCCCAATATTTAACCATTTTTTCAGAAGATAATACGTTATAACTACAAACGAACAAAGAAACAATAACTACAAACGAACAAAGAAACAATAGAAACAAAAAGACAAAAGGGATAGAAATGTCCAATGAATTCCATGTCAAAAAAGTTTGTATATCATCTTTGCTTTCCACTCGGCAAAGTTTGTGGGCTTCAAGGCAATAGCGTCAGCAGCTGCCTTCTCTTCACGTGTTTCAATGAGAGTATTGCTTTCAAAATCCATTTCGTCATATGAAACGAGTCTCATTGACCCAGGAACGAAAATTACATATCCTAAATATAGGCAAGCAGTGATTGGAATTCCGGCATAGATCCAAGAATTATTCATCCACCAAGACAAATTGAAAAATTCGTCTTGAGACATTCCATTGGTATCGAATGCAGAAATAAGCATAAAAAATGTGACGACAATTCCAACGATAATAGACATGTAGTTGAACCAAGGAAAAAAAGGAGCGATATATGGCAGGTCTTCCAATTTGCGGCCCTGTGCAATATAGCCAGCACGAAATCGCAAGTGAGTTATTGATACTATCATCCATGCCAACATTGTGGAGAATGAAACAAATCCTGTCAAAAAGTTGAAAACGTTGATGGAACCATCTGGACCTGAAGCATAAGACGCGCCAATTCCAACAAGACCAACAATCATGATTGCAATTACTGAGTTTACAGGAACACCGCGTTTATCGATTTTTCCAAAAATTCGTGGCGCTTGACGATCTTCAGAAAGACGGAGAAGCGTTCGGGCACACGCATAAATGCTTGAATTCGATGCCGACAACGCTGCAACAATTGCAACGAAGTTGATAAACTCGGCGGCGAAAGAAATCCCGGCAGATTCCAGTACATATACAAAAGGGGATGCTGACCAGGTGGCCAAAGGATTGAGGAGAACTCCAACAAAGAATATTGAGCCAACGTAGAAAATCACGATTCTCCAAAAAGTTCCTTTAATAGCCCGAGGCACTGACAACCGCGGGTTTTCCGCTTCACCAGCTGTTAGTCCAACAAGCTCGGTTCCTCCGTATGCGTAGAATCCAGTTGTGAAAGCTGCGCCGACGTTTACAAATTTTGTCATTGCAGTGTCTCCAACAACAGCTGGATTCCAATTCGTGAACCAAAGGGGCCCTGTTCCAGTCCCGATCCCTAACCATAGAAAAAAGGATATAATTATGAAGATTATGATCGTCAAAACCTTGATCAGAGAAAGAACAAATTCGGTCTCAGCAAACCCCCTGACGCTGATAAGATGCAAAGCAAACAACGGAAACATAAAAATGAGAGACACCGCCCAAGAAGGAATTGTGCTTGTCGGTACCCAGAACTCAAAGAGAGTCGCCACTCCAGCCATCCCAGCTGGAAATGCGAGAGCCCAATTCAACCCTATTCAGAATTTGAAATAGTCAGTCTAATCGCAATATGTGACAAATTTAAAAACTCACAATAATTCCAGCCAGAAACGAAACCAAAAGCTTTGGAAACAAACCGATTTGGAAACGCAGAAAAACCGCCTTCAACAGGAATTAAAGTAGCCATTTCGCCCAGGGAAGTAACAACACCGTATACTTGAAGGCCAGCCAGCGAGAAAGTTATCAGCGCGCCTAATGGGCCGGCACCGCGAATCGCATCGCCCGACTTGATCAACAATCCTGTTCCGATGGTTCCACCAATGGCAATCTGTTTGTATGTTATCAGTTTGGATGGTTAAGCCGCAATGGTCAGTTGCAAGGCAAGTAGACGCAAGAAAATGCGGTGTTAAGCACAACACAAACCATTTCCAGGTGTCGTGCCTTTAGTTTACGATGCAAACCACCACCAGACGGTAAGTCCAGCATAATCATTCCAGATGATACTTCTCCGTCTCGACTGCTCATCTCTTCTTCTGTCATTGGAAAAAAATTTTCTAACTATTATCTGACAAAAAAACCAAGCCAGATAAAATTGGAGATCTTGGGGAAATATGAAAGTTCAAATGGATTCCACTCAGTTTGTGCTGCTGCACGGTTGTGCAACGAAATAAAAATCAAATTTTTTTTATCTATCTTTGTTCCCTGGAAGCTACAGTTTGCGCAGTGCATTGCATTTCGGAAAACAGAAAAAAACTCGGTAATTTGTGGTTTTTTCTCTCGCCAATGCAACTTGCAATTTCTTTGTCTATAAATTTCAGATAAAACATCCAAACAGAGAAGAACAAGGTGGGTAGGTGGCATTTCAACTGGGGTTCAGGAAGGATATACGAAAAAAAAGACAAACAACGGCACCATTGACATTGGCACCTGGAAAAACTTTGAGCCACTTTATTTCTCGTTTTCAAAAAAGTCATTCCTTATGTTTAAAATTTCCATAAATTTCTCAATATCCATGATGTTAAATTTTTTCATATAAAAAAATTACCAAACTACAAACTTAAAAAAGTTAGTTCAGAGTAAGGAAACAGCACTATTTTTACTCGCATATGCTGAAAGAAAAATAACGGGCAAGCATAAAATATTTATTCCAGTTCATTGTTTCAACTTTTTGTCAATCATTTTTCAAACCAAATCACTAACATTCATTGGCATCTCATCAATTTGTGTGCTATAATACTGCTCAATATCCCTCAAAATTCTGACATCTTCGTTCTTTACAAAATTAATAGCAACACCTTTGCGACCAAACCGCCCACTACGACCAATACGATGGATATAGTTTTCGCGGTTTCCTGGAAGGTCGTAGTTAATAACAAGCGAGACCTGCTGGACATCAATTCCGCGGGCCCACACGTCGGTGGTGATGAGGACGCGGCTCGCGCCTTGGCGAAACTCTTGCATGATTGCGTCACGTTCTTTTTGCGGCATTTCGCCATGCATTGCAGAAACTGTGAAGTTTGCTTCGCGCATTTTTTCCGTAAGCCAGTCGACCTAGGTTTTGTTTTTTAATTTACTTATCAGTATTGTTAGAAATGAAAATTTCTTGTTGTTGGTTACTGTTAATTTCAGGAATACATGCGTGTACTTTTTTTTTTTCTCTTTCGATGCGCTCGAACCTCGCTTCACTCGATATTACCTTTCTCTTAGTGTTGCAGAAAATGACAGCCTGAGTAACAGTCAAGGAATCATATAAATCACAGAGAGTCTCAAACTTCCAATCTTCCTTCTCGACAGCGACAAAAAATTGCTTGATACCCTCGAGCGTCAATTCGTCGCGCTTGACGAGGACACGGATGGGGTCGGTCATGAATTTGGTAGTCATTTCGAGAACATCGTGCGGGAGGGTTGCGGAGAGGATAACGACTTGGGTGTTGGGGGGGAGGTAGCGGTAGACGTCGTAGATTTGATCTTTAAAGCCGCGCGAGAGCATTTCGTCGGCTTCGTCAAGAACAAGCATTTTGATGTTTGAGGTGCGCAGGTGTTTACGTTTGATCATGTCGAAAACGCGACCTGGGGTTCCAGAGACAACGTGTTGGCCGTGGTCAAGTTTGCGGATGTCTTCGCCAACGGAAGTGCCACCAATACACGCGTGACATTGCACATTCATATAATCGCCTTGAGTGAATGAGGAGTGAATAAATAACAACGAATGGATATAAGTTAATTTTTACCCAGCGCCAATACAACAGACTGGATTTGGGTGGCAAGCTCTCTGGTTGGACTAAGAATCAAAGCTTGGGTCTCTCTGGAGGTCGTTGAGATTGACTGCAGCACCGAAATGGAGAAAGTGGCAGTTTTGCCTGTGCCGGACTGTTGTTGACAAGGGAGGTTTGTTCAGCATACAAGAAAAGAAAAGAATTGGAAAAAAAAACACCTGAGCCTGAGCAATAACATCGCGACCTTTGACAATAGGGCCAATAGCGCGCTGCTGGATTGCGGATGGCTTTTCAAAGTCTGGATGGATGATAGTCAGTTTGAGTTTATACAGGCAAAGAACGACTCAACTGTAGGCGTAGATGCCGCGCAGCAAATCCTCCTTCAGGCCCATCTGGTCAAAGGTGGCCACAATAGGCACGTTGGTTGACGTTTCAAAGACGAGTTTGCTGTCGTCGATTCCCTTTCCCTTTGCAGTCATCTTTTCGTTTCTTTTTCTGCCTGAGCAAATAACTTCTTCCCTTTCCCCAGCGCCACTAACCAACTGATTGAACGGCTGCAGGAACGAACGGCGCGTGACTTGGCAAAAGCCCAGCGTCGCAAGCAGCGCCACCTCGACCGCCTCAGAATTAAGCGCCGCATCAGGACAAAAATTCAACATATCCAGCACACCGCAAAGGACCTGCGCAATCTGTATGCCGACGATTCTGAGTAATCTACGCTGTTTTTCAGCCCGTCTACTAATTTCTCTCAATTACAGTGCAAGTAAAGCCGAAATCGCATCAATCTCGAATGCTAGAAACACAACTGACTTTAGTGAATTCTACAACCGACTTAAAGATGTCAAGGACTATTATCGCAAACATCTCAATGAACGGGTCGAAATTTTGGATCTAGAAGTCGCGAAAGTTGACGAAGATGTTGAAATTGAAGGTAAATATGGAGCTGCAAAATAATGCAGCTTTCTTTTCGTTTGTAGTAAATGTTAAAAATACTTTTTTCTTTTTGTATATATAGCTATCGAAAATTTATTTTCTGGATCTCAATGGACCATTCGAAGTTTATATTGACCTTAAAAACGTCAAAAGAATCAACTACCTCGCGTACATATGACTATTTGATAAATTTGACGAATCAACATGTGATGTTCCTGCTGAAACTCGAAAGAGCACTGAATATAAAAAGTCCGTTACAAGAAATTTCAAAATTTTTGCTTTCAACTTCCAATTATTTTATTTAATTGTTTATTTCTTGAAACTTAGGTATTTACTGCAACTGATTGAATACTTAGAAGGATTCTGCAAACGCGCCACACTATTAGTTGACCTAGGTGCACTTGAAGATGCTGCAATCCAAAATGCCGACGATTGGGAACTCACTGCAGCAAAACGCAATTGACACAACCGACTCGAATCTATTCTGCAAACCATATGCAAAACTTTTTTCCAACAAACACGTTTTTGAATCGCACTTGCCTGGTAAAAAACACAAAAAAGCCATCCAAGAATCTGAATCAAATTCCGCGACTGGAGGCACCTCTCAACTGAATAATAAAACTTCTCGAATCGAAGCCGCAAAAAATGCACCTCAAAATCTTCGAATTAAAAATCCAGAAACTCGCTGAAAGCCTCGCAGCACAGCGCGAAGACACGCGTGACCTCGTTGAACGCAAACAAACGCTCTCCGCCGACGCAATCGAGAAAGCAAAAGTCGTGTACGACGAACAGGACTACGGCGAAGAGGAAGAAGAGAATTTCAGGGCCGATGAAGAACCAGAAGTGGAGGAAGAATACACTGAGATTTACAATCCATTGAAATTGCCGATGGGATGGGATGGAAAACAGATTCCTTATTGGCTTTATAAACTGCATGGACTTGACGTTGAGTATCCGTGTGAAATTTGCGACAATTTTATTTATATGGGAAGGAAGGCCTTCGACCGGCATTATCAAGTATGTTTGATTTTTTTTTTTTCCCTCTTTCTGATTATACTTCTGATGCAGGAATGGCGCCATGCTCATGGCATAAGATGTCTCAAGATTCCAAACACAATGTATTTCCAAGAAATCACACGAATTCAGGATGCATATGTCTGTTTAGTATTTTTGTTGTTGTTATTATTATTATTATTGTTATTGCTATTATTGTTATTATTCTTGTTATTCTAACAGTGATTTTTCTTTTCAGTTCACGAAAAAGAAGATACCGAAGGAAATGTGTTTCACAAAAAGACGTTTGAAGGTTTGCCATACCAACTTTTATTTTATTTTTTCGTCTCCATAGATTTGCGACGGCAGGGTTTGTTGCAGCTGTTTGTGTCGGAATGTCTGAAGCCCCTTCGTCAGAGAGCTTGGGCAAACAAATAAATCAAACTAAGCGGTATCATCGGATTTCACCTGCTGTTTTTTTGTTTGCGTGTCTTTGTTTTTTGTTATCTCGTATGAACACCAAAGGAATGATAAGTATAGTTCCTGCAACTCCCCAATTTGTTGATGAAATACTGGCGATTCAAGAGAAATGCTACGCCCCCGAAATCTGGGAAAGCAAACAAGAGTTTCTGCGAATTGTTGACTGCGCCTCATCCTTCGTTGCAATCGATAATCATCCCAACGATTTAACCTCCTTTAATCAAAACAATGCTATTGTTGTCGGGTACATTCTCGCACATCCATGGCCCACATCATCAGAGCCTCCCATCTTGCACAAGTTTGCTGCGCCGCAAGAACAAGTACAAGAATGCCACTTTATCCATGATGTGTCAATTTCGCCGGACTACCGTGGAATGAAAATCGCGGATATGCTTTTACAGGCTGTGTTTGAATCAGCGTTGGTTGGGGTGGGGGCGGCAGCTGTTGTTACGCTTGTTTCTGTGAATGGAACGGTTGGGTATTGGCAGAAACGAGGGTTTGTTGTGAAACAGACTGTTTCGAAGGGCGTTTTGCAGAGTTACCCCAATGGCGCACAATTTATGTTTTTTGATAATAGTTCATAAAAGAATCAAATATTGAGAATAGTGATGAGATATAATGCGTTTTGTCCAAAATTGGATTTTTCGGTTACTGCACTAGACGTGGGTTGTTAAAAAAAAAAAGATAAAATTTTAAACTTGACAAGTCTCCTTGCCTTGTTGAACTGGTTTTAATAAATCAAAACCTTGCTCAACAGGCTGGGTCGAATTGTTCAAGATGAGGGTGACCCCTTTGCAGAAGGGATCGGTCTTGGAGCTTGGTATGGTAAGTTCAACAAGGTGTGGCTCGCCGGTCACCGGGAAGAAGTGGACGGCTCCACGGGAAATCTGCCAGGTGGGGTCGAAGGGTGTGTAGCTGTTGAAGGTGAATTCTCCAGAATGAAGGAGGGCAAAGAAGGCTGTGGTCCATGCGGCGGCGATGACTGCGTCGCTGGAGTCGAGGAGGGGATAAGCTGAGAGAGAATATTGTAGGAGATAGGGAGGCGTGGTTTTGCGTTGAGGTTGCGATGGGCACGTGAGATACCTGGAGAACACGGTGGAGAAGTGGGGGTCTGGAGGCAAAGACGCTGGGGTATCCTTTGTCAAGGTGGAGGGAGGATACTGCGGAAAGGTATTGTTTGATGGTTTTGGGGTTGACCCGTTGTGCAAGAGCAGCTGACCAGCTGCAGAGGATGATCTCGGTTGCCAGAGTGGAGTAGTTGGCGAGTGTGGCAGAAGTCCAAGAATTGCCGTTGGGCAGAACTGTAGTTGCGGCGGGTTGAAGCTGCAATCCCATGGAAGAGGTAATACGTCACATCTCGCGGAAGGTGCCGGTGGGAAGTGTACCAGGCAGTGTCAGGCTGAGGGAGGCCTCAGGTGCGAGCTGCCTGAATTGCTGCATATTGAAACAGGAGAGGGCGTCAGCAACAGAGTTAGCATGGGTTGAGATCCATTCAGAGCAGATGAGGAAGGAATGGGTTGCGGAAAGGAGAAAGAGGAGGCGGAGCAGGTGTTGATGGGCAGGAGAGGCGCGACATGGGGTGCCGTTAATCCAGTGATGGACAGTGTTGTTGTCGCAGAAAATCCGGATCCTTAGAGACCTCCAGCGGGGACCAAAGGTTGCTGCAGCCATCACCACGGCAAAGAGCTTGGCCCATTGAATATCAAACGACTTGGGTTTTTTGATGGAATGCCAAGCAGAGTTCCAAGACTGGCTGATCCAATTGCCTTGAAAATAGACACCGTAGCCCAGAGAGCCGGAGGCGTTGGTCCAGAGGTTGAAGTCCGAGTTGTTAGTCCAGGGGGGCCAAGAGATTAGGTTGACACTGTTCCATTGCAGCAGGAAGTGAGCCCACCAGGCTAAGTCCTCTTGAACAGGTCCAGTGAGCGTGACACGGTGGCGGAGCGGCTTTACCAAGTAAGCTGTTTTGATAAAGCGTCAGAGGAAGGGACGTCCAGCTGGGAGAACTTTGCAAGTGTAACTGAGGAGGCCAATCAGCCTCAGAAGTTCTCGCTGAGTACATGTTTGGCAGTCCTGGCAGTGACTTATGTGCAAGAACAGTGGAGTTTATCGGCTGGAAGGGAAGCTGCCATTAAAGTGGAGTCCAATAAGATACCCAAGAATGGGAGCCAGGTGGTAGCTGACTCTTGTTTCTTGTTGTAGTGCAAAAACCCAGATCTGTGGCAATTGATTCGAAAGTGGGAAGGGCCAATGGGCGGGAATTGGCCAGTTCTACAAACAAGAAGTCATCGAGGTAATGAAACATCACCTGGATGCCAGCTGATTTGCAGGCCCAGCGTAGAAGCTCAGCAAAGACATGGTAGAGGAAGGGAGCAGAGCGGAGGCCAAAGGGGAGGAACACTTCATAGAAGTACTGGCTGTTTCACTTGAATCCCAGTAACTCCCAGTTTTCCATGCAAACAAGGATATGTCTGAAAGCATCCAAAAGATTGGCTTTAGACAGTAAGCATCCAGGGCCGGCTTTTAGTATGGCTGTGACGGCGTTGTCGAAGTGTTCATATTGTAGTTTGGCTCTCAAGTCTGGAATCCCGTCATTTACTGAAGAGCCATTGTGGGGCCAGGAAAGATTATGGGTTTGGTTGCAGCCACCAGAGGACTTGGGGGCTGAGCCTAAGGGTGAGGATTGGAAGTGAGGGAAAGGAGGGGCCAGGAATAGACCGCGAGTGCAGCCCTGGGTTATTTCCTTCTGGATGTTGGAGCTGATATTGCTGGAGAACTCGAAAGCGGAATGTTGGTTTTTCACATGGAGGGGGGAGCTTTAAAAGCTTGATAGTAGATCAGGTTGTAAAGGTAGAACTTGTGTTTTATTATAAGATTATATTTTCACAGAAAAGAAAAACAAAGCCCTTTTAAACCATTGTATTTGAAATTCTATTTCAAATTCATT
>JADGJH010000870.1:0-13596 GCA_027596945.1 Physocladia obscura
TACAAGAAACAAAAACACTGTTGTCATTTCCTTATTCTTTGTGAATAAAATCATGCAAATAATGACTTTATAGCTTTAGTATTAGTTTGTGTTTATTTGTAAATAATAAACAACCCAGCAGCTTTTATCAAAAGCTGCTGCAAATACAAGTTCAGTAATTTCTTCTGAGGGTGTAGACAAACCACAACTGGAAAGTTCTTTTAACCAGTGTGTTCTACTTAATGTTTTTCATACCATGACCCATGCCACTGGTCTTGTTTCCAAAAAGCATGTATATCATTATGCATTCTCCTGCTGTTTATAAGATGCATTTTTTGAACTCAATGAAACAGACAAGACAAAAGTTGTTACAGCTCTTAGCCGGCAGCCTGACAACACATTTTTTGAGAAATTATTGGCTTTCAATCCAGAACAGGTATTGTGCCATGTGCATTGTTGGGTCCCTGATCCTGCAGTGTTGGCAGAGCATTTGGACAAATTAGGGGATGAATTTAAATCTGAGAAATATAAAGATGCAAATGTAGTGCCACTGCTGAGTAAGAAGACAATTAAGGAGCTGAATTCTTTGATTGTACATGTGCGCAAAGATTGTCTCTCAACCCAAAAGGAATATTAATGTATTTCAAACTCTGTGATGACAAGGAGGGTCTTATTACATTCGAGGAACAAGTTGCTTAGAGTCCTTCCATCAAAAGCTTGAAATGATTTTTGACTCCTGGAATGCAGGGCCTGAACTTGTTGATGCCTCTCTATGTGTTATTTGCCACTGGACAAATATTCTTTCAAGTAACCAAAATTGGACAAATCTCCTAAACTTGGTTATTTTGATCACTATCTCATTGATGAGATTCAAGTGCTTGCAAAAAAAGTAATAGGACACATAGTTTTTAATTGGTGGTCAGAAGCAACATTTGGTCAAAGAACAGGATCTAAATTTGGCATTATTTCAACTTTACCTGTAAACAAGTGTAAAATTGTGCTTGATAAAAATGTGGTGGGATATAAGCCTATTTTTGAATTTCTTGTGCATGCTACTGGATATAAGCCTATTTTTGAATTTCTGGAGTATGCTACTGAGTCAAAGGTACCTTATCTGCCAGTTCATTAATCTGCTGAACAGAGTTTATTTTCTGATGCAAATGAGAGTTATTTGGGTGCATCAGATGGTAAAGCAATAGCTTCTATCTCAAAGGTTAATTGGCAGCAGTTTTCAGATGATTGGAACAATGGTCAACTTTGGAGCAAGTTAAAGCAGTCATCTCCATCACTGTCAGTCACCACTGAAATATTTAAGAAGACACCAGGACAATGTGAATCTTTCTTCAAAGATTATGTGAACTGACTGGAGAAACAAAGTGCATTTTTATTCTCAAAGATTTTTTTGGATCAGTTTTAGAGATTTCAAAGTTCTGTGGCTTTCAATTGCAGTTCAATTCACTACAAGCTGGCATTCTGTTGAACATGATGGCTAATCATTCAAGTTTTGTACCGTCAAATTGGGACATCAATGCTGTTGAAAATTTCATTACCTCCTCAGCCTGTTGCATTTTGTATATTGTCTAGCTCTGTTACTTCCATAATTCCAATCAATTCAAGCTCCTCTTTCACAGCACCTAATTCTACACCACATTCTGTTACTGCACTGATGCATGCTATTTGCATTGCACCAGCTCCATTTGTGGGTGCTGCTGCTCCACTTAGTCAAAGTGTTTTTGCATCAAGTCAAAAAAAAAAGCACACATTGCCAACAAAGCTGCTCACATGCAACTTGTAGAAATCATGAATGTATAAATCCTCACTTATGGACAAAAAAATAAAACAATTTAATTTGTTCATTATTTTTTATCTCTTTGTTTTATTTCTTCTTTTTTTTCTTTTAATTTTTTCTCTTTTCTGAAACTTTATTCCAACACGAAAGGTCTTTTGTAAAAAATTCTATTCTTAAAAAAATGTTGAACAAGTGAATTCAAGTTTTTGATAGTTGCCTTCCTTCTGCAGTCAATGGCCTGACTTCATCAGCAGGCCATCCTTGCATAATGGCTCCTGAATCAACTACTTCACCTCCAATAACCAAGGTATGTTCCATTAACCGACTGCCGTCGCTCATCTCTGCGCCAGATAACAGTCGGGAGTCACTGGCCATCGAACACCAGCTGCCAACTTTCAATTTATTTAAGGCAAAATTTCCCTTGCTGTTGATGTGGCAAATCAAGCTAGCATTTTCCACGACGCTGTGATCCCCGATTGTCAAAAGATCTGGTTCAGTCATCATTGGGTCGGCCCCGGTCGGATATAAACATACATGTTCGCCAATTGAGCAGCCGAGTGAACGAAAATAAGAGACAAGGTAATGAGATCCTCGAATGCTTCCTAAAGATGGTTCTAGAGCTTGCTGTAGTGAAATTGTAATTTGCCAGCGTTGACAATATGAGGACTTGTCCCAATCATAGCTTCCAGCTTCTCGTTTTCCAATCACAATCCATTTTGCACTGATAGATATGAGAAATGCCAGAATTTGTGCAATATTGTACGCAACAACTATCGTAAAAATAAAAATAGCCCCTATTAAAAGCTGCTGATGATGTGTGTTTATATAATGCTTCACTTCGCCTCTGTAGATGTATCCAGAAACCATGATTCCGGACAGAGGTACAGCAGCCCATATAACCGATGCACAAACGCTGAATATAACATTATAGAAAAATATGAAAAACTGGCTGTAGATCGTAAATTTTGCATCTTTTAGATAGAACGCCTTGCCGAATGGCTTTAAAGTTGGCTGAACAGCAGATTCTGGAGTTCCTTCTTCCCATAAAACGGCATCTCCATCTTTCGAACCTATCCAAGTGGATCCTGGTGGATAATATCCATTTTTTGAAAGTAAGGACCCTGAACCAATAGTTGCGTTCTTGCAAATTAAGACTCCTGGTAAAACAATACATCGATCGGCAAGCATTGCTCCAGATTCAATAACAATTTTTCTGCTTTCAATCGCATCTGTAAACTGCAAAGCGCTGCGTGACCCGAAAACAACGTCATCACCAACTTCAAGCAAATCGAATTCCGATATTCGCATTGGAGTTCCCGGCCAGTAAACGCGTTTGCCAATTTTCGCACCTAGTAGTCTATAGAGAATACTAATTCCTTCATAGTGACGTCCCAACAGGTCATAGACTCCACATAATCCACCCAAGCCAACAATATTATACATAATGTAGGATTTTGTCAGGTACCATTGAGTTTCAATTTTTTGGCCTTCTGTAAACTTGCCCAAAATCCATCGCTTTACAAATATAACTGCAGCCAGCTCAAACCAAGGCGCACATATAACTTTTGTGACTGCAGCTAGTAAAAATATGCCAATTCGATATGGTTCTGTTTGATGGACAACAAGACGCGCGAAAGTATCCAAAGATAAATATTGATCTTCATCGGGGAAAAATGGAAATTGGAGGAGCCAATATATCACTCCAATCCATGGCAGAGCTGAAAACAATTTGACGAAACCCATAACTGGCCATGCAAAAAACAGTAGAATTAAGAAGTTTGGCTCATTTGCAGCCGTTTGAACAAAAATTCGATATTTAGGGTTTGATTCAAAAAGTTCATGAGAAGAACTCAGAGGAGGGAGGACAGTGTCAGGTGGAAGCTTACTTCCAGCAGCAATAGTACATTTTGCGTTTATGGCACAATTTTCTCCTGAAAAAAAGTATCATTTAAATCCACTGCATCCTTGAAAGAATAAAATTAGTGTACCTAGCACAATGGACTTTAAAACCATCAATCCAGGTTCAACGGTAAATGATCGAAGCGAAGATGTTCCGATCACGCAATTCGAGTGAATTTTAATCAAATCATATTCGCGAATTACAAAATCTGGTGCCATTTGAACGTTCCAAGCGATTTTAGCGCCCATCAAGCGCATGTAAAAAATTTTGGTCGTTTCAGTTAACGAAAAAATTCCTCGTGTATAGATTGACTGAATTTGATCAACAAGCCACCAGCGTAAATAATATTGGCCCCATAATGGGTACCTAAGTTACAGGAAGCAATTAGCTTGAAAAATAGCGAAAAAAAAAACAAAAAAACCAAGAACAACAACAACAGCAGCAACGAAACACTCACCTTCCAGTCTTGTATGTTCCAATAATCAACCATTTTGAAGCGATGCATATAATTGGATCAGCTATTGACACGCAAAATGCAGCTGACAGTGATGATATTATGAGCAAAGCGATGATACCAAAGGTTCCTGCCACAGTTCCGCGATATTCAGTGAGAGGATAAAATAAAAAATCGTCCCAAATGCAAATAAATTGAGTGAATAATAAGTATGCTGTAGCAACACGAATGGGTCTAAAAAGAAACAGCGGTAGAATTTGAATTACAAGAGCAGCAATTGAAGTTGGCGACTTTGAAAGAACATCCGGTGCGACAAAATCATTTTGCGGCAAACCTTCATTTCCATCCAATATTTTTTTTGTAAACTCTAAATTTTTAGACAAAGCTAGGGCGAACAATTCGCAAGTTCGATTTTTAATTAGAACTGTCGGGCTTAACTTCATCCCAAATCGGGATCTAAAAAATGAAGATAGGGTTAAAAAAGGATGAAATGAAGACAATTATCTATTGTGATTAAAAAACCTGATAATAGCCATTATTTTCCCAACAGCCATTGAGCTTCCGCCAATTTCGAAAAAGTCCGCGCTTTTCTTTGGTATTTTTTCCAAACCCAAAACTTCGAGAAATAGTTCACCCACTTTTCTTTCGAATAAATTCATAGATTCATTGGTTGCTTCCTCAAATATTTTCCTCGAGACGGAAGAATCTACATCGCCAGTTTTGTTTTTTGGAATTTGCTCAACAACAACAATTCCAGTTGGAATCAAATATTCGTGAATGTGTTGACTGAGGTATTGAATGATTGAACCTTCAGAAATATTTGATCCAGCAGCAAGTACAGCGAATTTTCCTTCTGATTCTTCAAAGATGTAATATTCAGTAATACTCTCCATTAGTCCAAAAATGTTTTGCAATTGTTTCAATTCAACTCCAGGAGCCTTGTGGCAAATGATTGGTTCAGTAATAGGAGATCCTTTAACTGGACATTGAGCCTCATATATTCGCTCAAAAATCGGAGTCGTGTCGGTTATTTCGTTAAGACCAAGTCTATCTGCAAGTTTTATACGCAAAGGTTTATTTGTCATATTTTTTGGTAAGTCATCCATGAAAACAACAAGCTGGGGCCATTTTGTAGGATGAAGTTTGTCACCAACAAATCTGTTAATATTATGATTTAATACACCAATTTCTGTTTCATTTTCTTACTTTTGTAATTGAGAAAGACCAACTCGGGTAACACCAGACTTTAAAACTATGACTACGCCAATTGTTTCTTGAAGAGTATTATGCGGAACAGAAAAAGCAAGGCAAGTCGCAATTTTCGGATGCGCTAATACAGCGTCTTCGATTTCAACGGGTGAAACAGTTTCACCGCCACGATTAATGATTTCTTTTGACCGTCCAGTAATAACTGATTTCCGTATTATTTAAAATACAAAGGAGGAGAATGTACTCACAAAGATAGCCATCTTTATCCAAATATCCCATATCGCCTGTATCAAAAAACCCATCTTTTGTGAATGACAATTCATTTGCTTTCGCATCATTTTCGTAGCCTCCAAATACAGGCCATCCGCGGACCATAATTTTCCCAAATTCAGCAGCTCCAAGTAGTTCATTATTTCCATTCATAATCGCAATTTCTGGTCCAACTGCGATTCCGCTACATCCAGGTTTTTCCAATTTGTATCCAATAGGCGGGGATGCGATTGGCATACACTCAGTCATTCCGTAGGAAGGTAGGACTGTGCTCTCTTGGAACATTTCTCGTAACCTTACAGCAAGAGAGTGCGGAAGACCACCGCCAGCGTTTGCAATCATTCGAATTGAAGTACTCATACCGTTACTTTTTTTATGGCCGTGATGAATTTTCATAAGTTCATTGCCTTGATCCAAAATCGCCATATGCATTGTCGGAACTGCGTAGTACCAGGTCGGCGAGTAATTTTGCAGAATATCCCAGAAGGCTTGAGCATCAAATCCAGGGGTAATTATTACCGTTGATTGCGATACCATTGGGGCCAAGAGGTTTCTGACAATTCCACCGACATGATAAAGCGGCATCATATTCAAGTTGATGTCTTTTCCAGCTTTCAACTCCCAAGTATCAGCAACACATTTGGCACCGACAATTAGCGTTTTGAGAGTATATGGCACTGTTTTTTTGTTTCCACTTGTCCCTGAAGTCCTCAGAATCATAACGATATCATTAGGCTCAGTTAAATCTTCGCGATACTTTGAAGAAATACTGAATTGCCGAGGTCGTGACAACGAGCCATACGGGCGAGATAGAGAGCCACGAGTGCTACGTTGTCTGGGCAGTGAGCCTTTAGAAATAATAGAACCAGTAAAATGACGCGCACTGGATATTGTTTCAGCACTTCGTCTTTTGCTAACCGATCGAGATAGAGAATTCTGCGTCTGGTTCGACTGTGGCGGATAAACAATATTTGAACGAACTTTGTATAGATCGATCGATCCATTATTATCCAGCTTGGAAGAAATAGACGGTCGTCTTGAATTTTGGCGGGACTAATCATGTAAGGCTCAATATTGTACTGAAAAAATTGCATAAACTTACACTAGACAATAATATTTGCTCTTCTGGGTTAAGAACCAATGAAAATACGCCAGCGTATGAAGAATTAGATATTAGAAAGACAGGAACAATTCCGCTTTCTGCAAGCAAGCTGGCAATCGATTCACTGGACCTTGAATACTCAAGAATACATGCACAAGCTCCCAAACAGGTTAATTCGGCTAAAATTTCGACATTTGTCAAGTCGTAGTTTATTGGAACTGCACAGCAGTTTGCCATAACCGTTAGTAAACAAGATGCAAGTTCTGGACCTTCGGATAGTAACACTCCGACCCTTGATGAACGTTGCAGTTGTGGAACTGGCAAAACTGTCTGTTCAATCAAGTGAAAAAGAGACGAGTGCGACAACAACTGTCTGGAATCGATTGATCGAATTGCTGGAATGTCCGAATCGGGGAAAAGAACATCAAGAAGCGAGTAGAAATGAAGATTGGATGCAATGTGATCCCCAAGACTTGTTTTGGCGGATTGGTAGGAATAATCTCTGACATATTCAGTATGATATGTCTCTACACTTGATTTCTGCTCAGCGAACGTGACGTGAGTGGATGTAGTGACAGAACCTATGTCCGCGCCGAAAGTTCCGGATGTTTCAGATTCTAATGCTGCTTGTACTGCCGATATTCCGACTACCATCCGCCCCAATGATTCTTCGCTGTTCTTGTTCGTTTTCATATTTTTAGCAATATTGTTGCTCTCTTCTGGTATTGATGCAGATGAGTGGTGCGGCGATTCCATAATGGAATTTTGTTGTAAACCCTTATCAATTTCGAAAGATGTTCTTGGCTCATATCAGTCCACTTTAGATCAAGATATAAAATTAGTTAAAAGTTTCTTTCTGAAACTTTTTATTGCTCTGTGCGAAACAAGCACTGTTGTTAGATCACCCTGATTATCATCGACATAATATAACGTATGGGCACGTGACATTGCAACAAAATTTTTTTTTGTAAGTTACTAACATTTTTCACATGCGAGATCTTTTTTTAGAATTATTTCTCAGGTTATGCAGACTCCGTTGTCGCAATCAGCGGAATCGATTAACTCACAATAAGTATTACCACAAACACAATATATGACTCCAAACACAAAACAGAAACAACAACAATACAAGCAGCTCATCTTCTATTCAAACGCACAGCACATTTGCTTCAATGGGCAGGATAACATTTATTTTGGAATAATAATTAAGTCGTCCCATGTGTCGTCGTCCTACACCGTTTACAGTTGGCAGCAACACTGCAGCGGGAACTTAATCGACGCGGCGACTGAGCCAAGTGTACGCAACAACCGCATAGTATTTGGCAACACTTTTTTCAGCAGTGTGTTTGATGGTCTTGGCGGCACCGATTAGTTTTATTGGAGACATATAACGAATGAAATATTTGAAGGTTAGAAATATTGATGATAATGTTAAAATGGCGTTGAAGGAGCAAGTACATTCTTTTTCGGGAGTTGTTTTGCTATCGCCGTCACCATTGATGGAATTACTGCCTTAGCCAGTTCCTGCGTTTGGCTTGAAGAGTCTGTTGTTGAGCCATGTCGAAAAAAAAAGCCACCCTTGATTTTAACATTACAGCAGTTGGTAATGCTTCGCCAGTAATTAGTACGGCATATTGATACTAAATATGTTGATACAAAACATACTAATAGCTAGATTTTGTTGTAGGATGGATATCTTTTTTTGTTCTTAAGTTAATTTATTCAATGTTTTTGTTTCAAATTTATAATTTTAATTTTTTTTTCATTGTTTTTTTCTATGATTGGAGGCAAACTTGCGGCACCGTTATTTGACTTTATATACATTTTTTCCAAACAATCAAATCAAATACCTTAATTATACATAAGTTCGACATATTTATTCCGCGAAATGAAAATCCCCTTACGGACTTTTTTTGCGGTCAACAATCGCAACCTTTTAACAATAAAACTTGATTTAAAATGTCAGAGGATTTTAACTGGTAAAGATTACAAATTAAAAAGGTATTTATTTCTTCAAGCCAAATGATGAAGCAAAAGGAATCCAAAAACTTTTCCAAATTTGGCAGAATTCACTGGTTTAACAATATTTGAAACATAATAACTGGCAATACTCAAACCCCCAATCGCGTCCATCCCTACTTTCCCTTTTGTCATTGCAATTTCTGTTTTCTTCAATAATAATGCAAACTGTTCCCTGGCCCATTCCTCCAGATTGAATTGCTGCCTTTGGTGTTTGCGCCCTTCGCCGTTAATAAAACCAGTCCAAAGCTCAATTTCAGTCAATTTTGGACGACAAAAGCACGCAATACGGTCAAGCTCCGCCTCAAAGGATACTTGAAACTTTATTGCTTCGTCAACAAACGATTCCCATTTTATGTACTTCAGTTTGATGAATTTCCAAATTGGATCTAAATCTGGAGACTTGTACATTTCTGTAAACAGAGTATCGTTATAACTACACGATTTTTCAAGCAAGTAATTTAACTCGTCATCACGGTACATGAGTCCTTGTACGCGCGGACTTTGGTAGTATCCAGTTTTTACAGGCTGATTGGGTTTGTACATGAAGTCCGGACGGCTTTTCAGTTTTGGTGCCTTTTTGATGTCTGCAGGTATTCCAGATTTGGCAAAATCAACAGCGTGATTGCAAAGTTCTGATAAAAGTAGACAATCTGGATGGGTTGATCCGCCAGGTAGTTGATCAGCAAGTGCCAAATGACGTTTCGAAATCATTCCAAGTTTGTCATGTTGAATGAAATAAACTACAAAATCAGCAATATCATCTATTGTGACAGGGCTCTCCAATTCCAATGGACTGACTGCAGTGTATGCTGCCGCTTGTTTGAAATTGTTTCGCTTTGGGAAAAAGTCGTGATTGGAAACAATGCTGAACATATCTCCGTCCAAGTCTCCTCCACCGAGCTTTGACGGGAGATCGCGATTTCCAAACTGAGAAAATACAATCACATTGCGCATATGCTGAAGTTCAGGTACATTTACAGCGATGACTGGCTGCACATCGCCAGGATGAATGACCGGTGATCTGAAAATGAGAAATTAGAGGAAATTTGATTTTGAGAGCTTCTAAAAATTACCGGTATATAATACATGGCCCAGTTAACACTTTTGAAACTTCAGGTGACAAAAGCTGCACATAAACTTGCCCCTCTTTTAAAGTACCAGTCTCATCCAAAACACCAAACAATGTCCAGCCACCAGGAATTTGCAACCGAGCCCTATACTTGATCTCCTTGAGCTTGTACGCTCTAATATGATCAAAAGCATGTCGCACAAATTTATTTGCAAACCAATCAGGAATGCCAAGATTCTCCCACAACTGAACAGAGTTGCCAAAGACGCCATCAATTCCGGCTAGTTTGATCAGTTTCTTGGGACTGCTCCAAATTCCAGCAAGTTCTCGCACAAATTTTCTTTGAAGTTCAAGAAATACTTGCTTTGGAACACCAAGATCTTCAAGGATCAGAATAATTTGACGGTTCAAATATGCATCACGGCAAATTGATGAGTCATCCGCAACTTCAATAGTCATGCAGTTTGGTGAATGAAATTTGACCATTGACTTGCGAATAATCATCTTTCTTCCAGTTAAGCTGAAAACCCATATTCAGCATAATATATATGTAAAAATACAAATAGAACTCTTACAAACCTGGGATCAATCGAAACCATTCCCTTTGCACCGCCAAATCGAATTTGAAATGCGCTGGGGATGATATCCAGTGTATTCTCGGACTTTTTCTTGTTTTGACTGATGTTCTTAATGCTTTTCAATTTTTCCCACATTTGTTTTGCAAGCAACGGTGAAACTGATCCGATTCCATCACTGAACAAATAACCATTGCGCACAATGTCTGGCATATTCATTTGCACTTCTTGTGGGCTTATAGTAACTGTACTAGAGGTACTTGAGAAAGCTTGGCCCATTCTGGCAGCATAACGAGCTGGACTTTTTATCATGCTGAAATCACCCATCCAAGTGCGAATTGAATTCACAGTAACTGAACCATCTTCAGGTTCCATGAAAAAGAGCACACGGCCTTCTTTCAGGGACATATTCGAAAATGCGAGAAATTTAAACAGTCTTCCAGCTATTTTAATACCGTCTTTCAAAAAGCCACAAAATCGATCTTCATAAATAATGTTATGTGGTATGTCGCAAAGTGAATTGTGTCCAATATGGCTTCCATCTTCTTCAACAAAACTGACATGCAAAAAGTTATCAGAATAATTCTTGTATTGCCGAACAACTCGATTACTTTTATCAAGATATGGCCCTTCAAGATACATTCCAGTAGGCGTTACATATAGTTGATACTTCATACAGTATCTGTTGCGGTCATAATCAACAACTGTGAATTTGTGTTCTGCAACAATTTCGCTAAAAAGCTTGTTAAAATTTGGCCGAGATTCACCTTTAAATGGTTCCCAATTGGCACGGCGTACAAGTTGAATTAAAAGATCCGAAATTTCATCATCAGTATGACTTAAGATGAGAGGCATAATGCTTGCTTTGAAAAACTCCACAAGTTCAACTGGAAACATAATAGACCATGTTTGTATGATTGATAGTTGATACGCAATTTTAATTGGCACTGAACGAAACATCTTCTTGAGAGTTTCTTGATACTTGCGATGATATAATCCTCCAGGAGCAATCAGCACTGGGCTTTGAACAGAGCGACTAACGCGGCTGAAAATTGAAGCAACTTTGTCGGTCCTCGATGGATGAAATTTTATTTGGCAGACAAGTGAGTTGAAAACAAACCATGAGTGTTTTGGGTTGACTTGATAGAGTCGTGAAAACTTTATTTTTGAAATTTCTGTGTAAGAACATGTTGTAGTTTCAGAAGTATCAGCAATAACTGGCGCATGGGCAAGAGTTATATATATTACTGATTCTTTTGAAGTATGCTGAAGAACCACAGATTTGATATCCTGGTGAATCTAATTTAACAAACAAAAAACATAATAACGAGGGCTTACATATTCAAAAAATTGTATTTGAACATCTGCAGACAGTTTGAGTTTAAAAATATCCTTATCGACTTCAAAAAATGGATGATCGAAGGAGTTCATGCCAACAATTTGAGAGGCTTTCCATTCAGGAGAAAATGTCGGACTACCACGTTCATTTGGCGCAAGAATATTGAACGAAACAAATCCAACATTATTTGCCATAGGCAGAAGAGTACTTGTGCTTTGAGGTTGAGGCTTTACTTCCGCAATGTGTTTCGTGGTCTCATTGTCGCACCACACACCGAACCAAGCTTCTCGCATAGGAACTGAGACATCAAGATCATCATCATCAGAATCAACATCAGGCATGTTTGAAGTCCAACGTGAAGAGTTTGACTCAGCAGCCGAAGACATTGCGGCGAGCGAAGCAATTTCGTCATTGTCGCTCCAACCATCAACATCCCAATCAATCATTTGCAACAAATCACGAATTTCGTCATTACTTTTTGTATTTCCTGCGGATTCATGAACTACTGGTTGAGCGTGTAATAATGCTTTGACGACATTGGCATTAGGCTATGGAAAAATCAATATTTATTCAAAGTGGACAGAAAGCTTACTCTTTTTTTAGAATTCAGTGGTTTGAGTTCGGTACGCCCAACGCAAATACGACCCCATTTTCCAGCAGAAATAAGAAACTGCCCTGCTCCTTCACTTGGAACAGTAAGCAACGCCTATTGCATGGGTTGAAGAAACAAACGTCAATATTTGTTCAACCCAAACTTAAGCATAACTAAACCTTTTCTCTGCCACGGGGTTTGAAGATATCAAATCGAGTGTTGCGCCATTCGTCAGATTCGGCAAATGCCATCTGGATCGCCTTTACAAATCACGAAAAGCAAAGGATCAAAATAATTTCTAACAGTGTTAAAAACTTTCTCTCACATTCTCAATGTCTCTGATCTTGAGAATATATGGTGGTACGCATAGATGCAACTCCATCCTTTTATTTTTGTTAAATTTTTAAATTTTTGAAGCAACACTTTTGTGGTTGGGGTTGTTGAAACCTGATCCCATTGGTGAATGTGGCTGGCTTCGGAAAAAAATTAGAATGAACCAGAATAAAATGGCCAGATCCCATTGGTGAATTACACCAGAAATACTGGTCACACAATTTTCGGAATGTTTGCGGTTCAGGTCACAGAATAATGAACCAGACAAAATAAATAGCATTTTTAATTACGGGAGACCTTCGCGTACGTATTTCATTGGAAACTGAACTCACATTTATTCGAGAGGGTAGCGCTACGCTTAGTGGGAGAAATTGGAGAAGGAAAGACTTGCGCTACGCGGCCATTTGAGTATTTAGATAAAGTTGATGTTGATAGCTTTCAATACGCTATTTTGGAAGTGACGATTCAAACTTTTGAAGATGGTGGAGCAGCTGAGTGGGTTCGGTTCAAAAGCTTGTGAATGACCTTATGGTTAGTTTTTATTTAGTTTCTGCGATATGTTCAAATTTTTTTTTTTTGAAAAATTAAAGGTAACAGAGGTTTCAATATTTTCAAAATATATTCACGGTGCATCCATTCAACTTAAAGACTACGTTAACATTATACCTGAATGGGTTCCTCTTGTTGGTAGTGACAATATGAATGAAGTGACTGGCAAGAGAATGCAGCCTTCAGACATTCTCGATGCCGCAGAGCCAGTTAAATCAAATTCGGATCTTGTAGGAAGCCAACTAGACTTGGATCAAATGTTCCATTGGGAACTCCTGCAGTTGTTCGGTTCCAGGCTATTAATGTAACAAAACGAATTGTCCTTCCTGTCCGAATTGAACCAAAAGCTTATTTTGCGAATGAACGAACGTTTTTAACTTGGTTGCAATGTGACTTTTTTTTTTTTTTTTTTTT
>JADGJH010000871.1:0-13592 GCA_027596945.1 Physocladia obscura
AGGATGTTTGACGCGTAGTCCGGTGTCGTCGAGTACCACAGCGGCTGCACAGTCACGCTCGGGATCACTGGTCCGCCATAGTACCTCAGCTTCTTGCTGCTCGCCGTGCTGAGGATCCCGCCAGAACTGTGCGCCGCACCGTTGACAAGCTGGTGGTTCGCGCCGCTTGGAAGCGGGAGTTCGCGTTCCACCAACGGTGCCGCGTGAGTCAAGGCGCTTGCGAGTGCCGCGAGTACAAGTGTAAACTGCATTTGTTTTTTGGTTTTTTTGTCGTTACAAGATGTATTGATGCTGAGAAAATTGCTGCCCCTTTTATACCATTTCTAGTGGGCTTGTTGGTTATGAGTGGCGCTGAACATCAATTATTAAAAAAAAAAATTTTGCAAAAAAGATTACCAAAAATTGATTTGTTTTCGCAGTTCAAAACATTGAGTTTAAAAATTCTTGTAGATTCGTATGAGTATTTTTCATTAGGAACATCCGGAGATGCTCCGCGTTGCACAAATAACGAAATATATATACCGTGCCACCCGTGTAACCACACTCTGGTCACGCTCAAGTCACGAGATCAAATAAAAAGCTTGTTTGCATAATTCAAAAGATTCTTTTATATGCATTCATTCGATGGCAGGAAACTTTTGTTTTGATTCATTATTCGAATTATTTCCGTGTTTGGCCACAAGTTGCCAATCGATTGCGATACAAAAAAAAAAAAAAAATAATGCCAAAATGAAACGCGATTCGTTTTTCATTTTCAATAGAGAGAGATCTTTCTTTCAACAGGCACTCTAAAATTTTTACAACGTGGAAATACAACGATTTTCCAACGGACGCGCTCGCACACACGACTGGACTCATGAAGGAAATTTCAATCAAAATGCATGGGAAAAGAGTAAATTGATATGCAGAACAATGCATGTATTCATGGCTTTGTTTCTAAAATAATTTTTTTATTTGATAATTTTTTTTGAATCGGTGGCAAGGGATTTTCAAAGTTTTTTTATTACAAAGGTAATGGATTGCCAGACAACACTGTATCGATAAGTGCTAATCCACGACTGCGCGCGAGTATATTTTATTTTTTGTACGGAATCATATAAGTACAAAAATTAACATTATTAATATCATCAACTACAACAAACGAACCAGAATTCTTTCTTATTCAATCCTGCTTGAATGCGTCCGCCAACAACAGAATTCCTATTCACACAAGAAAGTAAAAAGGAAATGGAAAAGTCATTACAAAAAAAAGTATAAATAAATAATAAAAAATTTCTAAAAACCAAACGAGTCCCAGAGTCCGCGCATCAAGTTTACTCCTCAACCAAACCGTGCGAACTTGTTTCGCAGTCAAAATAACGCCATCGACATCCTGCAACGATTCATTCGCATTAAAAACGCGCACAAAGTCAGTGAACGCCGATTCATACAGCCGCAGATATTCCACAGAAAAGAATTTAGTAGCCTGTTTCGAAGCTGGCGGCGCGGGCGGCGGCGGTCGTTTCGGCAACGCCGGGCTCGATTTCGGAGAACTCGGGCCGAGGCCGGGTATACTGGCTAGTTTCGCGGAAAGAGAAGATGACGATGACGGTGGAGGCGGTGGCGGAGGAGTTTTTTTTGCCGACGACGTTGTAAATTTCACGTAGTTTCCCGGAAAGTATCCGGAATTTAATGTTTTCGAGTGTGTGCCAGTGAACCAGTCTGTGCCTTGTTCTGGCGCCGGTTTGACTGCGTTTTTTTAAAAAAAAAAAATTTAAATCGAATTATTTAATTATTTCTTTTCGGGAAGAAATAATTACCGTTGATTAGAATATCGTCTTTTTTGAACGACAGTTCTTCGGGTGTTTCGGCAACACAATCGAAAAGCGCAACTGCTTTCAAAGACTGCGTAGTAGCGGTCGTTATTAATCCGGTTGGTTTCAAAGGCCGCGCAGGCTTCGGAGCCAGAACTACACTACGCGGTGCTGCAGGCTGCTCATCTTCAGAATGAAGCTCGATATCGGCAAAGTCATCCTGCTGTCTTCCTCCCGCCGCCGATATCGAGTTTTTGTTGCTGTTGTTCCGTAGAAGCGCAATTTTCTCGGTAATGTTAAGTGTTTGCTGTTTCGCGGCTTGCGCAAATGGAGCGGCTTTTTCGCGTGCAGCTTGGGCAAGTGGCGCAGCCTTTTCGCGCGCGGCTTGAGCGAGCGGGACGGCTTTTTCTTTTGCGGATGCGATTTTTTCTTTTGCCGATGAGATTTGCGATTTGAAAGCGGATGAGTATGCGGACATTGTTGGGTTTATGTTTGTTGTTGCTGCTGTTGTTGAAGGACTGTTTGCGTTTGTCCCGGGTGCGTCGTCTTCGTCTTCGTCTTCTTCGTTCGATTGGATCGTCGGCGTGAATTTGACGTAGTTTCCGGGAAACAGTCCTGAGGCTGTTGAGTTTTCGATGCGGCCGTGGAACCAACCGTCGCCTTCGGATGGCGCCGCACGCACTGCAAACAGTGTTGGTAAAATGGTAATAATATATTGGTTCAGGTTGGATACAACAAGAACAAAAGCAAACCGTCGACTAAAATGGCGCCTTTCGGGAACGACAGTTCTTGCGGCGTGTCGGCGGTGCAGTCAAAGAGGGCGATTGCGCGCGACGATTTGGGTGACATAATTATTTTTCACTAAAAAAAAACATGCAAGGAACTCCAATAACAACAAAAGCATCCTTCCCAACAACCAGCACCGCTGCTGCTGCGCGCGCCAAGCAGACCGGCGACGACATTTGGCGCAACAGAACCGACAAGATTGTGTGTGTGTTTTTTGTCCCTGTGTTTGTTTTTTTTGCGTTCATTCATTCGAAAACACAGAATGCAGAACTCTTTGCTCTCACTTACGGATCGCTCGTCGCCACACTCGTCAAAGATTACGAAGATTACGCCGAAGTCAACACGCAGCTCGATAAAATGTATGGGAGGGGATGTGAAATCTTTTTTTTTTATACTTTGATTAGATTTTGTTAAAGTATATATGAACCAGGGGCTATAACATTGGCGTGCGGCTGATTGAAGAATTCCTGGCGAAATCGTCGCTACCGAAATGCGGAACCTTTGTTGAAACTGCAGACGTGATATCAAAGGTTTTGAAAACTCGCGTTTTAATATTCTCGTCAAACATCTTTAGTTTTTGCGAATATTAAAATCCTGGAAATATGCACTGAAACACTCACACATTATTTATTATTATTTTTAGATTGGTTTCAAAATGTTCCTCGGCATCACCCCAACAATCACAAACTGGTCCGCCGATACAAAAGAATTCTCAATCATCATTGATGAGAACCCGTTGTCCGAGTTTGTCGAGCTTCCCGACGACGCGTTGTTGCCGCCGCCCGCCTCCACCGGTGGTAGTGCCGCGACAGGACTCTGGTATTCGAATATCTTGTGCGGTGTACTACGGGGCGCACTTGAAATGGTTTTGCTCCAGGTGGACGTTTTTTTTGTGTCGGATGTGTTGAGGCATGATGATGCCACTGAGATTCGGGTGAGGTTGGTTAGGATTTTGGACGAAGATGTACCGGCTTCTGATGAATAAATAAATGACTTTTTGTTTCATATGTCTTGAGATTTTAATAATGAAAAAACTCATTTTTTTTATGAGATGAGTTCGTAATAATAGTAGTACAAAGAATATTTTGATTTGTTTACAACTCATTTCGAATTAAACAATTTTTTAAATTTTTATTTTAAGCCAAAATTTCGCTTGAAATCAGCAATAACAGCTGAAAAATAATCCAAGATTGCTTTTGATGTTTCAACAACCATTAAGATACCTGCTGGAAAGATTGTCACTGTGGCAGCCAATTGGAACGCAGTGTTCCAATGATGAAAATCCAAGTAACGCTCTATCTTCCCTAAGCCAATTCCCACAGTGTGTGCTGCTACTCCTGCAACGAATACCGTCACTGCATTGAAAATCGATATGTTATACAGCTTATTTCTTGCTTGAGACAATTTTGAAAATTCTTGTTGGTCGCCATCCGAAGGAATTTGTGGATTTTCGGTAGTTGCTGCACCGAATATTCCCAAAGGCGTCGCAATATCCCGCGATAATTCCGAGCAGCCATAATATTGCGGCTGTGCCAAAACCAACAGTCGATCAAAATCAAAATCCAGCTTTTTGCGTTCCAAATCGATGGTGGCGCTCCGCACGCGACTTTCGGCTTCGTTCGCAGATTCTACGGCAGCAATACGCATTGTTTCGTTGGTTAGTCTTGACTTGACCAAATCGGCGTCAAGTTCGCGAAGATTGAATTCGAGGATACGCTTGTCGGCTTCAATGTCGAGCTCTTTATCTGAGAGAGTGGATCTTGGAACTGGCTGAAAGACGATGCCTGCTTCAGATGACCGCGCTGTTGTTGGTTCGTTCATTGACTTTTTCAACTCTTCGTGTTTTTTTCAGTGCGTGTTTTCTGTGAGAGTATAACAAAGGCACAAAGGAAAGAGAAATCTGCCAAGAGCAAATATTGGAAAGTGAAAATATTCGAATTTGTTGATGGAAGCACAAGCGCAATGACGCAAGCATGAGTTTTTCTTGGTTATCATGTCAAATGCTTATTACCCATGGAAAAACGCAAGTAAAGACAGTTTTCGAGTTTTAAACTTTCGGACGAGCTACTCCTAATGTTGATTTCGCAGGACTCTGTCGCAACCCTTCCTGAGAAAACCCAAAAATTGAGAATAACACATGGAATCTTCGATTTTCCAAAAGCGTTGACAGTAGAATAAAAGCTTGTAAAATATGGTGTGACGAGTTTTGTCTGCTTGTTCCTCAACATGTCCAAAAAAAAAAGGCGCACATAACAATGAATACATCTTTTCGGTTTAAGACACCCACGTAGTGTTCACGTCACAGTGATTGCGTTTCTGGAAGGGCTGGTGGTTCCGATGACGAGTGGTGCCTTATATTATTTCTTTTGAAATATTTTTCGCAGAACAAAAAAAAAGAAATGGAGATGGGAATTTGAATGAGTACTTTTGAGAATTGCGCTTCCTTAAAATAAAATCCAACAATATCCATGTACCAGTAAATGGATTCCAAGACATTGTTCAAGTTTACGGCAAATTGTTGAGCCTTCTTCTCACGCTGATACAAACAACAGCAACGTTGTCAAGATTATTCCAAGTGTGTCGGAACTTGACGTGGCGCATCAAGGGTATTCGCGACGCTTGGGGCGATCGGATTGCAATCAGTATGAAAACTCGGAGGCGACTTATGAAAATGCCAAAAAAAAGATTTAGAGTGCGGAGTAGGTGAACGTATCTAAGTACATGAAAGTGACACACATCATTAGACCACAATGATAACACATCTTCAACGTAATGTACACGTTTTACCACCGTGATCTAGCTACATCGGTCTGATAACTGCTACCAGGCACGTGGAAAAAGCTTTTGGGGTCATTGGCATATACACGTCTCCGTTCTCCATCCAGGTCGCTAACAAATCACAACCTGCTCGTCCGCTACCGCCGACATCTCTAACTTCTCTACACACGCGATAGGATCCACTAAATTCATGCTTTTGAGCATGTTCATCACCCGCGTCCCTGTTGCCAACAAAAACGATGCAACCCGTGTCGTCATCATCGAGTGTGCGGGCTGGCGCTGATGCGGATTTTGTTATGTAATCTGGGATCTCATACTGATGACTGTTTTTTTTAATAATTCTAGATTGTAAATTGGAGGAGAAGAGGTTATTTGCATAAGTGTTCAACTAAAAGTAAAAACTTTACAAGAAAATTTTATTGAGTAAATGGTATAAGGCAATAAAGAAGAAATCGCTCCAATTAAGTGTCTTTTTTTGTTTTCTGAACGAGTTGGTATTAAATTAAAATTAAGACTAAAGATATTCGAAATAATTAGTCATGTCCAAAAAACCGCAAACTTGGTAATAATAATAAAATTTTATGGTGGATCAAAAGGAAATTGTGAATTATAAAATTGTCCATTGCGAGTTTTTTTTTTTTTTTTGTAGCGATGGAGAAAGCAAAGCAGATTGTAACAGATAGGTAATTGTTTGCTTGTTTTAGAGAAAGTCAGAGTCCAGATAATAGCGAGTTTTTCTTGTGCCATTCTTGCTTCAGCTTGTAATACTGGCGATGCTTGTCAGTTGTGATTTACGGCCACGGTCGATCGCCCCACGCGGAAATTGGAAGTTTGGCGGCACTGATGGTGACTGTGGAATTATTCCTGAAGGGTTATTTTCTGCTGAAATTTTTCAGCATGTATGGGTATTTATTGCAGTTGTTGTGAAGTCGGTTGTTGCAGTTGTCGCGGAGTTTTTGTTTCCCTAGTTCTCACAACTGGACCCATTATTTCATTATGTTAAATAGAAATTAGTTAGCTTTTCATGGATCTAAAACCTGTTCTTTTTTAGTTGAAATATGTTCAGCAAACATTAAGTTACGTCGATTTCAATTTTCAATTCGTTTAGGTTGACAAAAATTCAAAAAAAAAAAAAAATTCAATAGATTTTTAAGTAGTAAATAAGATAAAAAAGGTTCGTAAAATATCTTCCGCCGGGAATAGGTGGAGAAAAAAGAGTGAGTAGGGAAAAAAGAGTGTGAAAGAAAGAAGCTCGCAACCAAACAGCAACACATCCAGAAAAACACACAAACAACAACAACCACTGCTGCCTTACTTGGGCATTGGCACTCCATAATATTTTTCGTACTCTTCCGGATTTTCTCGGAAATATTCAGTCCATTCTTGAGAATAGTCAACTACTCCACTCTGTCCAGCGCGTTCCAACGTATTCGGTGGCGGTGTAACCAACGGAACATAAGCAACAGGCGGTACAGTCGCCGCGCTTCCATAATACGCCTGCGGTTGAATTGCACCCCACCCTGCTGTTGTTGGACTCTGCAGAAAATTTTGCTGTTCAGCCGTTGGCACCGGCGCAGTCGCACCCATAATTATCGGCGACACAGACGGCGGCGCCGGCGCCGGTATCGAGTTGCGCGCATTCGCGCTAGTTCGTCCAAATGTGCTTCCGTATCCACGAGAAGTGTTTCCGAATCGATTGATGATCATCATATTCTGCGATTCTTGTTCTTGTTTGTGTTGGCGGTTTTTTAGCCATAGTACGAATGCTACAACGGCGAGAAGAAACACGCCAGCTGCTACTCCGCCGATTATTGGGCCAGTATTTGATGAGGACGACGACGACAGTGATGAGGTTCCTGTTTTTTTTTTTTTGTTGTTGAAAAAATTGTTTTAGGGTTTTTGCAGGGATTGTGTAACTGGGAATGTGACCTGCTTCACCCACAAATGTTGTGGTCGAGAAGCTTGTCGAAATCGTAGCTGAATCTGAAGCAACTACAAGCATACACCATCAGAAAAAAAAATTCGCTCGCAAACAAACATACAAAAAAAAAAGGTACAAAAAAAAATAACCATTTCCAGAAGAACTAGTAGTAGTACTAGTAGCACTAACGCTCGAAGAAGATGAAGAAGGGGTAGTGCTTCCGCCGCCAGAAACAATGTTGGAAATCGGGCCCCAAGTCGTCGGACACGAAACAGCTTCCCACGTAACGCCAGTCAAAACACCCTTCTTTTGCGCCGCCGTCACTCCGCCGCCGAGCATGTTTCCCATTGCCATTTGACTGATTGATAGGGATCCGTTGTCAGATCCTTTTGTGCAACCAGTGCATTCGTCGACTACCATTACTGCGACGCCGTATTCGCACTGTTTTATTTATCAATCGTGCGATTTCCGGTTTTAGATATTATGTTTCGTTATCCAGAATGAACGCATTCAGAGTTTTGTTTCGGTTGTTGTTCAAACAAGATTGCTTTCTTTCAATGAACTTACACTTGTGCATGAGAGCTGAAGACATTGACCACATACACCTGGGTACTTTGCAATTAGTTCAGGCTGGACGGCGGCGAAGTACGAGCTGTGTGGCAATAATGTTTTTTGTTTTTGTTTTTGTTTTAAGCGCCGAATTTGTCTACACATAATGCAAGAAAACCAACGTACTCGTTTGTTGGATTGTTTCCACAGTATCCATTGTTTCCGACGGGTGATGGGTCTCCTGCGGCTCCTGACCCAAAGTTCGTGACAGTTTCGTCAGTGAAGATTATCGTGGTTGGGACTTGAGACATTTTCAGTTTTGCCACAAAGAAAATTCAATTCGGCGTTGATTTTGTGATAGTTTCCCTTTCACTTACAATTATGCGCAGGTCAGAATAAAATTAGTGGTTTTAATAGAATAATACGTAAAAAAAAATAACACACAATAATAAGAACCAGAATAGCAAAGTAATAAAATAAAACCAACAGGTTGCCAGATTACGATAAAAAATAAAAAAAAACATGCAAAATATTGTCAATATTTTCTCCCCTATTGTTTTTGCGCTCAAAAAATTGCTAAAGAAAAGGAAACCAATGCAAATGCCCAAGAAACTGCAGTGGTTGTGCCAGATGATTTGATAGCGCTTCCAGTGGAGGTTGCGGTGGACCCACTGCTGCTTGCAGATGAAGACGCGCTTGTTCCATTTACGTTTGGGTTTTCATCTGTTTTTTGATCGATGAAAATTTTATAGAATGTGTCCGAGTTTTATCTTTAATGACTGACATGGCAAATCGATTGTGCAAACAACTTCATTCTGCACTGTGTCAAAAAGCCTCAGCTGGTTGACGCTAAAGAATCTGTCTTACAATAGAGAAAATTTTTTTTCTAGTCAGTGAGTGTGAAAAAAGACACAAACAAATGACTTTTTTCTTTTTTTCTTTTTTCTTACGAATAAGCAGCACTAGCAGTAGTACTCAACGAATAGGTTTGGTCCATCATATTCACAGCCGACACATAACCCGAAACCATTGTTACAGCATTCTGATTCATTTCGATTTTGCCGTCAATAATGCCAACAACGCCACCGTACCATTGCGACTGGTACGCATTGAGAAACGTAAAGTTTTTGATTGTGAACTGGTGCGCGTGTGCGTGTAAAAAAACACCTTTTTTTAGAACATGCTTTGGAGATTAAAAAAAAGAAAAAGTCAAACTGTGCATCCGTCGACGAAAAGAAAGGTACCACTGCAATACAACGGATTCGCATTGTTGATAGTTTGCGAAGAGGCAACCTGCACGATTGGCGCTGTTGTTTTTCCTGGCGTGTAAACGGATGGGTACTTTGTCTTTGAGCAGGTATCGAGCTGCGGTGCATCGGATACATTTACGTCAGCACGGACGACAGATAATGTGAAAAAGAAAGTCAGTAATAAAGTGAGTCCTAATGCACGCAGTAGCGAAGCTGACGCCGTTGTCATAGTTTTTTGGAAGGTTCTTTTCAAGTTTTTTTCAAGTTTTTCTTTTTTTTTTAGGAAAAATTTTCTTGCTTAGCTCTTTGTGCAGCCCTTCTCATTATTGCGTTACTCTGATCAACCACCTGTAACTTCAATTTTTGCTCTTATGCTCTGATTTTTACTCTTGAGCTCACTGATTGACACTTTGCAACTCCGATTTTGGTTTTTTTTTTCCTGTTTTTTTCATGTGTATGTCAAGTTCTGCTTTGAATTTTTACTTGTTTTCCATTCAAAATAAATGTCTCTTTACGGGACTTTTTTTCTATATTTTTTAAATTTTTTTCTATATGAAAACATAGGTTTGTACATTGAATGTAAGGTCATCAAATTTTTCAAAATTTATTTGTTCATAACTCAAACAGCTTATAAAATTTCACTTCCAAACTTTACAGTCTAGCTTTTACTGAGGGAAAGTATTAGGTTCATATTTTTTTGGATTTTTTTGAAGCTCATGTCTGAAATAAAAGGCTCCATACATTTGTCATATGTTCATTTTCATTTTCTGGGGTTAAAACTTTTTTTTATCTGTTAAACAAGATCAGAAAAAACAAACTATCAAATACATTTCAGCTGATTTTAAAAAGGACTAAAAATGCAAAATGGCAGACCTTATTACTAATAATCTCCAAGCTGTGTGAGTTTGTTTTGTAACAGATTCATGTTTTGATTTTCATTGGTAATTGTAGTCACTCTTGTTATTGTGTTGGTTTGCAGTTTAAACAGAGTGTTGGTTGGTGGTTGCTATCTTTCTGGAGTGTTGGTAGGTAGTTGCTCTCTCCCGAGTAGTGGTAGTTGCCATTTTTTGAATGGTAGTTTGCAGTCACTCTTTTTAGAGTATAGCTCTGTCTTTGATTTTTGTAGTGCTATGTTCACCTGTAACAGGTGCAGTGATGACCATCTTTTTTTTATTTGACTTTGTCTTCAAATTATAATATTTTTTTTCTGTATTCAATAAAAAATAAAAAATCTGTAACTGGAAAGATAAAATATGGATGAATAATTGAATTGGGAATCAATGCTAGTCTGTAGCATTCAATTATGTTTCACTTTTTTTTGATTACAACATTATTTACCATTGTGAGTAATGTGTTAAATAATACTATTGTACTGCTTTCATCTGTTCCCCATTGATGTAGTTATGGTCCAAGCAGTTCTGTAAGTTGATCCATTGTTTTTGTAAGTGTAGGACATACAAGAAAACTCACATCAGTGTCATTTCTTCATTCTTTGTGAACAAAATAATTTAGATAATGACTTTATAACTTTATTATTAGTTTGTGTTTATTTGTAAATAAACCAAAAAATGTGAAAGTTTATGTTATTATCATCAGGAAACTGAGTTAATACACCACAATGCTATTTTTATACATTTTAAGATCCAAAAATGCATCAAAATGCACCAAAATGCAGTAAATGAAAGCAATGCTACCCCCCTGATGGAAATACTGTCACATTAACTTTGATTTTTAACTTCTTAGCCATAGGAGGAAGAAAATATAACAATAAAAAAAAAACATGGAGAAGATGGATAACAAATTGGATAGGGCTGGAGAAATCATCTGCAAATATGGATACTTGATGCCAAATTGGTGCTGTAAGAATTGGTCTTGAATAATTTCTTGCTGAATTATTAATCATAAATTTTGGCAGAGTAATTCAAATTAGAGAAACAAAATTAGGAGAATGAACACTTACTTACTAGTGCTGCTTTTTTTTGTTTGTTTACCACAGTAGCTGATACGCAGGTCTGTGTTGTTTTCATTCAATGTAAAGTACAGTGGCACCAAGGATTGATCAATTTACATTCGATGTTTCAAGCTGGCAACGGCGGCAGTTGCAGGTGGCATTGCGTGGCCAATAACCACAGTAGGCAGAAATGTGCAGCGCTTTCTGTCAGTTTTTGATTGTTGTTGTGGGTTTGGGTTTGGGTTGGAAGGGTGAGGTTCAGCAAGTTCGCTTTTTCAAAAAAATTTAAAAGGAAAAATGAGTGGGAGGGAAAAAATGAACCAATTTGGGAAAAATGAACCACCGCAAATCCCATTCTTTTTAATAAAAACAACCACAATAACTACAAAACAAAGTTGCAGCTTTCGAAGTTTACAATGAAAAGATCATCTTTGCAAATGGGTATATTGAACTGCACAAAAGCGAAAACAAGAGGATCTTTAGAGAGATTACCAACATTACAATAACTGATCATCCTATTTGTGAGGCAGCTGAAATTGTTGGGACTGAGTATGGGACAACTGCAACTGCAGTGCGAGCAATCTATAACAGGATGAAGAATCACCCAGATCATACACATGCACACAGAGTATTCTCTGATACTGAAGAAACAGTCTTTGGTATATTCTTATAAACTTGAGCATTATCCCACCACCAAATGGCATGCATAGACTTTGTTAATATGGGCACAAAATATTTTGCCAGAACTTATGGAGATTCTGGATTGACTGCTGAAGACTGGTAGAAAGGTTTTGCAGAACAACACAAAAACAAAATCAACAGTAAGAATTTGAAGGCAATCTCAGTGGAATGCACCAGTTTATTTACTTTGGAGTCCATCAACACATGGGTAATTGATTTTGAGCAGTGGATCATCAATAATTGCTACAGCTTGAAAAACATGATTAATGTTGACAAAATGAGAATTAAATTGCAAAACAATAACTTGCAGTCAAAAGCCCTTGTGCTGCCATCTATTGCCTGTCCAAATGAACTGCATGGAGAAAGAAGCCTGTTTGCAAGCTTTATTCCTTTTGTGACAGCTAGTGGAGAGTGAGTTATGGATGTCTTTGTATTACCACTGAAATATAGAAATATACAACTACTGCATGAAAATACACGATTACAAAGAGATGACATTACCCCAACATTTTTTGCATATAGTGAAACCAGATTTTTGACAGAGAGACAGTGGAAGTCTGTTCTGGAGGAGCTGAAGAGGGAGTTTTTAGGCCCCCCACAACAATCAAGGTTTGCCATCCCAGGGATTGCTCCAGCATTGCCTGATTCTGAAAGGAAAAGTGGAGGTGGAGTGCAGATGCCACTTCCCCTGTCTCTTGGTAGGTTGCAACTCTACAGTTTCCACTGCTGTAGACCCAGAGTAGTGAGTAACATGGCAGTAGAATGCGCAGGCATTGTTGCACAAGTGCCAATTGTTGGACTCTCACATGCTGCTATCCCTGCAAATTGCCAAGCCCCTAACCAGTGTGCACCCAATCCCAGCTGCTTGCTGCAGCCACAACTTGGATGCCACTGTTGCACTGTTGCTTTTGCCATTTGCATTGTTGTTGTTGGCATTGTTGTCAAGGATGTTGGCTTTTCACATGGAGGGGGAGCTTAAAAAGCTTGATAGTAGATCAGATTGTAAAGGTAGAATTTGTGTTTTATTGTAAGATTATATTTTCACAGAAAAGAAAAACAAAGCCCTTTTAAACCATTGTATTTGAAATTCTATTTCAAATTCATTCCTTCTCAAATTCATTTTGAGATTGATATCACTGATTCATTTGGAGATCTGATATCACTTCCTTTTTTCAGATTTTGTCTTGATTGTGACAAATTCATGAGACACATGGGTTTTTGTCTTAATAATTTTTTCAATGCTTTTTGCCAAAGCAAATGATTTCTAAGACTTTGAAATGAATGAATAATTCTGTGTGCTTATGTCAGAATTATCAAGACTTTGAAATGAATAAATAATTATGTGTGTCATTAACAGCTGGTCAGGCATTGTTGGTAACAAATTGCACAATTGCTATATATTACATCCAGTTGTTTTATTTTAGTGACTTGTCATTATGCTTTAGTCTTTCAATATGTTGCCTAATACTTTATTGTAAAAACTATAGCACAATGTTGGGATTTTTCCTTGTAGTCTTGGCCTTTGACACAAGTGAAATTACCCAATCTTAGTTTGTTTGTAGCCAGCACATAACTATCTATTGAACTGTCATGCAAATATGAAGTGAGTGTACATCTTGTCTATTTGTCTTCTTTCATATTTGTTTTGAGGATTAACTACCATCTCAAAGCAAACATGCTCTAATTTCTAACTGTTCAGGTCTACTTTGTGGCTTAATGGGATCCAAATGCCAATAGCCTGCTGATCTAATGCACAAGCCATGCTCTTGCATAGAATGTATCTAGTGTAAAAGGGTCTGAATCCTGTTTGAAAGAGGAACTTCCAATAAATGTAGTGATTACTTTTATTGTTAACTGATTGTAATATTTGTTTATTCTCAAAG
>JADGJH010000873.1:0-13553 GCA_027596945.1 Physocladia obscura
ACACAAAGAATGGATGAATTATTTTATTTGGCAGTGAATTATTCCAGACTGTTGCCACTGGTCATGGAATTTTAACAGCACCTGTTGATCAACCATGTCATATTTAGCCTGCAGATCCAGTAGCACAGCAAAGGATTCCTTGTAGTTGCTTAGGGCCTCATGGAGAACCATTGCTTGGTCCAAAGTAGAACAGCCAGGTTGAAAGCCAGCTTGTATGTTGTCCAGCTCTAGAGCAGCCACCATGACCAGTTCAGGGAGCAGGAGACATTAATAGAGTCGTCAAACAGTGCATGTGAGGGCAATGGGCCAGTAGTTTTTGATTTCAGTGCCTTTGTTCTTGAAGATGGGCACCACCAAGGCATGCCTCCATTCATCAAGAATGGTAACTGCCTGATTAACAAGAGTTAGAAATAGTACAAAAACGTCAGTCACCGCTTTGCCTCCCAAGGACAGTAATTTAGCTGGAATATTGTCAGGTCCAGACGCCTTGCCCATTGGAAGAGCAGCCAATGCCTTTCCAACCAACTTCTCTGTGATCAGGGAAGCAGTTCTTGCAAAAGAGTGATGCCGTCTTGGGTTTCTGCGTGGTTACAGTGTTTTTCCAGGTGGGCCACCAAAGGTTGTCAAGAAGTGTTTGGCATGTGTATCAATGAATTCTGGGTCCAGCTTGCATCCAGAGTGCGATTGGTGAGCCTTTGCATTTTTGGTCAACCTAAGAAAAGAAGCTGCGTTTTGGGGTTCAGCCAGTTTGTCAACTGCATCCTCAAAGAGAGTGGTCCGACACTCTTTGATGGAAGTGCGATAAGATTGTTGGCTCTCAGTCAGTGCTTTGGCTCTTGCGCAAATCTGTTCTTGGGACAGGGTTGGGGTTGGGGTAGTTATGGCCTCTTGCAGCTCTCTGATGGTCTCCTGGATTGTTTCACACTCAGTTTCCAAGTCTGTGGTCCAGAAGTCTTGATTTATGTGGTCTTTGACAATAAGACAGCCAATAGAGGATCTGGCAGCAGATTCAATCCAGGCTTTTATGGCTGACCAAGCTTTGTTGACAAGGGGCTGAGGTGACTTAGAAGAGGAATTTTGGGGGAAACCAGAATTATCAGACTCATCTGTTCTAGTGGGGAACACACTCAAATGGCCACTCCTAAAAGGGGAGCGGCCCCCCATTACACGTTGTTGCAGATGCCCCAGAGAATCCAGGCAGTGTTTCACACAGTCCATCACTTCTTCCTTAGCATCAGATAGGGTTGCTTAGTATACTTCTCGATGGCGCATTGTTGAGAGGTTCCTGACATTCCAGCGTTCAAAGTCTTTTGAGGGCTCAGTGTCCTCCAGGTTAATTTCAAATGTAACAGGGCGGTGATCAGAGCCTCCAAGTGATTCCAGTTCATGTATCACAACAGTATTGATTTCAAAGTTTGCCAGCACAATGTCGGTGATCCCACATCCAGTCCCAGAAAAGGTTGTCCATTTTCCAGATACTGGCATTTGGATGTCCAGTTGGGAGTTGGCCAGTTCTTCCAGCAGCAGGTTGCCCCGTGTGTTGGTGATTGAGTCTCCAGTTGCTGGGCCCATTCGCGCATTGAAGTCACCAAATAGTACGCACCTTTTCACAAAGCCATCAGACAAGGATTCAGCCTTAGCCAATATTTCCAGCATTTTGGTGTTTTCCCATGACGGTGACAAGTAGACTGCAATCAAGATGACGTCTGAGCACTGGATTGCCACATAGCATGCATCTTTGTCTTCAAATATAACACGGTAGTTCTTTGGGGTGGTTGGGGATGCAAAGGAGAGGATTCCACCAGTGCTACGTCGGCCACCGGCAGTTTGTTCCATATTTTCGGTTAGGAGGTTGGAGATATGGGGTCTAAATGGGATAGATGATTGAGGTGATAACCAGGTTTCTAATAAAAACGTTATATGAGTTTGCTGTTGAGAATTAAAATGGCAGATTTCTTTGGCCTTGCCTCAGGCCAACTGACCCTAACAATTTCAATTTTATTCATTGTACTAAGACAAGACATCAACACTACTGGTAACTTCAAAGAAGAAAGAAATAAAGGAATTGGAAGTTGAGCATAAAATTTTATTTTATTTTATTATTGCCCACAAGGCCTTCCTCCACGATTTGCTGGTATGCCACGCACCCAGTTATTGCTGATATTAAAGTTTCTTGTAATGATATTGTGCGCATGTGCAGTTGTTGTTGCAAGGGTGGTTCTGATAGCAACTTTTTTAATTTGCTCAAATGCTTCTTCTATTGGATTTAAAAAGGGTGAGTATGGTGGCAAACAGACAAGATGAATTCCAAATCTGGCAAAAAGATCTTCTGTAGCTTGATCATGGTGGCATTTTGCATTATTGGCCACAATTGAAAAGCCATTTGGAAGAGATGGCAGCTGAAAAAAAAACAAAAAAACAAACAGCAAATTAAATAAGTATAAAAATTTAAATATTTACCAGCTCAAACTCCAGAAAGTGTAAAAAATTTCAGTTGTGACAGATCCATCAACTCTATATTCTTGTAAAATACTTTCAAGGCTCATGGTTACTGTGTGTCCACAAACATGAGTCTGATTTTTTCATGTTTGTTTTGATTTGTGACTATACCTGTAATGCTGATTGAATGTTTTTGAATTGAACCCTGTCTCATCAATCCAAAAAATACAATCTGGATTGAGTTGGTCATGAATTTTTTTTGGAATTCATATTCTACAATTGCTCATTGTTCCAAAAACCATACAGACAGCTTTCAGTTTAATATTATATAAATTAGTTGTGTTAGGGTTTAAAAACCCTGATTAAAAATTATGGCAGCAATTATCACCTTTTTCTGTGTTTAAACCCATTCATGGATTTGGACCAAGATCAAGACTTGAATGTGCTGATATGAAAGTCCTGGCTAGACTGATTGAAGAAGTGCCAGATCTCTACTTTGACAAGCTGGCTGCAATAATGTCTCAGCAACTGCAAAAAAATGTCAGTGTTGGCCAAATTTATTGTGCATTGAAGAACAGTGCATTGTGTTGTTTGTAAGTTGAATAAACCCATTTTACTGTACAGCTATGCAGATTGAGCATGTGAGTTATCTGTTTTGGTGTTTTTCTGCCTTCAGTGTGATCTACAATTAATTTGCAAATTTTGCTGCTGGCTCAGTGGCCTTGAAAATCAAGTTGAAAATCAAGTTGAAAATAAAGTTGCAATAAATTTATTACGACAACTTTTACGCAAACTGCTTTAATTGGCAAATTCAAGTTCTGGAAAAGTGGATGCAGACATTTTTAAATAGACATCAGTTGATAGAGCACTTGGGTATTCCTGATGAAATTGTGCCCTGAGGCTTTGAGATTGACCACATTTGACAGCAAAAAGATCATAAACAGAGGAAAACTTTCAAAATATAACGCTTATTGGAACCTGAAATTAATTTCCAGAAAAGAAAACAATGTTTTGTTCCATTTCCAGTTGCTGGAACAAACCACATATTCCAAAAAACTATTTTAGAACTGACATTGACTGGATCTTCTTGGCAATTATACAGATTACTCAAGTCAAGGTGAGAAATGAGTTATAATCAATGAAGGTCTGTATATTGGGTTAAGCACCTTTATTAAAGAAAATCAAATGACAAAAAAAGATAAAATGAACATAAATTATTCTTCAGTCCTTATTAGAAAATGACCAAAAGTTACAAAAAATTTTGAGTATTGAAACAAAAAAGTCACAAATTGAAACATGACAACATCAACATCGAAACTGGATGCGAAGAAGCTCGCAGCAATTAAGCGTGATAAGTTTGATATTGAACAAGACGATGCGCCGGGAAGTTACTTTGCCGCTACTGCGGATGGTCATCAAGTGTATTACAACATTTGGAAGGTACATAAACATTAAAAAAATAACCCGACAGCCTATTCACACATCTCTCTGCAAATAACAGCCAACTGGTCCTGTGAAAGCCAGAATACTTGCGTTTCACGGACTTGGCGAACACGTTTCACGCTATGAAGTAAGGCAAAATCTTGGGTTTGGCACTTTGAAGCAAAGCTAACAAGGTACTGTACAGCATGTGTTCACCCGATTTGCCGAAAGCGGTATTTTAGTCAAGGGAATGGACTGGCGTGGGCACGGACGCACTGTGCAGAAGAACAAGGATATCCCAGGTTTTGCGCACTCGTTCACTCAGGTCTTCCACGACATGATTCAGCTCAGCAATTTGAGTGTAGATGGAGTTGCGGATGAACTCAATCTTCCGACTTTTGTCGTTGGTGTTTTTTTTTATTGAAATTTTTTTTTAAATTAATTTTTATTTATAGTTTGGGCATAGTATGGGAGGTCTTCTTGCGCTAGCTTTCGTGGAAAATCACAGAGCAATCATCAAAAACTATAAAGGTGTTATTTCTCAGTGCCCTGCAATTGCTCCCGGAAAAAAACTTCCAGGTTTTCTTGAATTCATCATCAGACTGTTGGGCGGCGTGATTCCAAAAGTTACCCAACCGAACTCCCTTGAAGCTGATGGACTCTGTAGTGACGAAGAAATTGTTGTAAAATACTTCAAAGACCCGCTTAATCATGGAATGATCTCCATGCAGCTTGCGAAAGATATGATCAAAACTGCTGATGCTTTGCAAGCCAACGCAAAATCATTTGTTGATCCAATCATCATGTACCACAACACAAGGGATCGTTTCACCAGCGCGCAAGCATCGCAGGCTTGGTTCAATCAGATCGCTTCAGCAGATAAAACTTACAAAGCTTTCACGGAGGAACATCAAGTTGAACATGAGAGTAAGCTGTTTTCACAAATTTTTCACTTTCTGACCGTTTCTTTTTCTTTGGCAGTCCACAATGAACCTTCTGTTAATGATTCCATCATCACCGATTATATTGCGTGGATTAATGAGAGAATCTGATAAGTAGCAGAAGTAATTTGTCAGCAATAAAGGCTTTTTTTTTCTCGCAAAAATAAATATAATCCCGAACAATATTGCTTCCGAACCTGGACGCTGCCGAACTCATTAATGTAAACAAATAGTGTTCAATTAAAAACTATCCATCGAGAATGCCTGGCAGTCTGAAATTTTACTGCCGCCTTGCATTTCATAGTCATCAGTACAAGGCTGACAAACCAAATATTGCAGATGTACCTCCCTACACGTATACCGTCCATAGTGATGAGTAAGATGATACCATGTAATGCGATGCGATGCGATGCTTTGATGTATTGTATGGTAATTTGCAAAACTGAAGTGAATAGAAAACCGAAATAAAAACTGTACGGTTAGTTCAAAAAAGTTTTCTCTCTGAAGTTTTGTTAAATAGCTTTCTCATTACAATGCCATTAAGTTTGTGTGTAACACCAGTAGTCGAGACATAGAAGAACTACGCAAAAACCTGTTGTGACCACTCCTAGACGTGCTGCCTCCCGACCGACCGACAAACTCTTTCTGTCGCATCTGTCTCCGCGTTAATGAATTACTTCAAGAGCTTCTGAGTCTGATAGGCGTTCCTGTCTATGCAGGAAAGATCTTACCCACGGGCTGTCATTTCCTCCTCCACCACCTTTGCCATACTCGCAATCCCTCGCTCCACTCACTTAAACCACCATCAAACATCTCTTTACAGTATTCTCCCTTCACCGTGCCGAAAACTTTTTTTTGAAATTTTTAAATATTCCTTAACCATATCCCAAAACATTGATAGATTTCCAACTTGTCAAAACTGTATAAACCTTCGTGTTTGTGCTGACTTGAAAATTTCATGCTCAAGGATAATTTTTTCTCCTTCAGAAAATTTTCTCTGTCCAATGCCCATCACCATTCTTGAGAACGCTCGTCTGTCGTTAACCGATATCTCGAAAGAGCCATTTGATATAAATGTCGACAGTGCACCTGGTAGTTATTTTGCGGCGGAATCCGATGGGCACCTGGTGTATTATCATATTTGGAAGGTCAAAAAATTCAATTTTATATGTTTCAATAACTATCTATCATTATCGCAGCCCGAAACAAACACCGACAAACGAATACAAATAAAGGCAAAAGTTTTATTCTTTCATGGAATGGGAGAGCACATACATCGTTACAATGTTTGTACACTTTCATTGTTGATGTATTCACCAAATTTTGGGGTGATAGGAAATGTTTACCCGATTTGCAAGCGCCGGAATTCTTGTAAAGGCGATGGATTGGCGTGGTCACGGTCGAACGTGCTTAAAAAATAGAGATGCTATCAAAGGATATCATTTCTCTTATAACCAAGTTTTTGATGACATGTTACAACTCGACCAGATTAACATTCCGGATATTCCCAACGCTACCGAGCTTCCGACTTTCGTTTTCGGGCATAGTATGGGAGGATTAGTTGCTCTTTCATTCGTGCATTCTCGAAAGCATGCCATTCCTAAACTACATGGATGCATAGCACAAGCACCCGCTATCGGCGTTGGAAACTCTGTGTCAGCAGTAATACGTCTGGCTGTGAAGGGTCTTGGAAATTTGCTTCAAAAACAATGTATTATCTCTGTCCTGGAAGCAGGCGGCGGATGCAGCGACCGTGCAGTTGTCGAAGATAGTTATCGGGATCCTTTGAATCACTCTTCAGTCAGTTTAAAGCTCGGAAAAGATGGTTATGACGCGATCGATGATTTGAATTCTAGAGCGCATGAATTTGATGTTCCGTTGTTGTTGAGGCATAGTGTTCTTGATCGGTTTACGGACCCAAAAGCCACAGTTGAATTTTTCGTTGCTTGTGGATCAGAAGATAAAAGTCTTCGACTGCATACGGAGACTGAAGGGCTCTTGCATGAGGGTATCGTATTTCTTTTTTAATTTCTATTTTATTTTATTTTTATTTACGTCAGTTCATTTGGAGCCATCTGCAAAAAACTACATTATTCGAGACTATATCACTTGGATTTTAAACCGCGCTCAGCCACATGAGAGGGAACTTTTCTATGAATAATTTGTCACTACCCGAAGGGAAAATCTTTGAAATTCAAAATTTTATTAGAGAAGCCCCACAGAGAAAACAGCGTGGGCGTATGATTGGGGGGTCTTCTATGAAATATAATAATTTAAAAACTTTTGTGATCGATTGAAAAATATGTTCATTCCGATAGCTTCCCATACTACTACACCACTGATCAAACTCTTTTTTCAGTCATTTGGAGGATTTTAATTATTCGCAAATTCTTGAAAATGGATACGCGAACGAAACAGATTGCTGAACGGGTTGCAATTCGTAAGCCGGTTTTCGATATTGGCGCCGACAACGAAACTGGAAACTATTTCGCGGCAACGTCCGACGGCCACCGCATCTACTATAATGTGTGGAAGGTAATTTCGCACGTTTATTAGAACACGTGGGTCCAATGTTTTATATAAAACATTTTGGACATAGCCGAATAACCCCATAAAAGCCCAAGTTCTATTCTTTCATGGACTTGGAGAACACGTTCGCAGATATGATGTTAGTTTTTGTTTCTCCTTCCCCTTTTCTTATGTTTAAACCATATAAAACCAAACAGCATATTTTCAGCAAATTCGCACTCGCTGGTATTCTTGTTAAAGGATTGGACTGGCGTGGGCATGGTCGCACGTTTTTTAGAAATGCCAACGCCATCCAAGGTTAACATCTTGTTTTTCGATAAAATAAAAGCTTTACATATGTATATATTCAGGATACCACGAGTCATTCAGCCAAGTTTTTGCCGATATGTTACAGCTTTATTCTATTGATATTAATGGATCGACAAAAAACGCTGTGCCTGTTTTTGTTGTATGTAGCTTTCTAAAAAAGTAAAAAACACTCTCATAATGAACAAGAACAGGCTGGCCACAGTCTAGGAGGCCTTCTTGCTCTAGCTTTCACGCAACTCTATAAAAATAAAATTCAAAATTTGCGCGGATGTATTTCCCAAGCACCTGCCATTGGCACTCATGTTCACTGGATTCTTCGTTTCCTTGTGAAAATTATTGGGTCTCTCTTGGGAAAATTTGTTCAACGTAACGCTCTTCAGATTGACAAACTATGCTCCAGTGAAAATGCGATACGATCTTATTTGAGAGACCCTCTTGTGCATGAATTAATTTCTTTCAGGTTTTTTATTATTTTATATTTTCATTATTTCTTTTTCGTTTGACATACTTTTTTTTTTAAGACTTGCAAAAGATATGTTCGTGTATGGGGATCTTATGCAAAGTACTGCACGCCAATTTACGACCCCTTTGATTGTATATCACAGTAAAAATGATAAGTTTACCTGCGCAGCCACTTCAAAAAAGTTTGTTGCCGAAGCTGGAAGTCGCGACAAAATCTATAAAGAATTTGGAACTCCTTTTGAGCATGAGCGTTGAGTATTTTTTGAGTTTTTTTATTATTCATTTATTTATTTTCTGTTTGCGTCTGTTTTCTTTCCTGTCCAACAACAATAGTTCATAACGAGCCGGAAATTGTTGATTCAATTGTTGTCGACTATATTAAATGGATTGAAGAACGATCATTGTGAACAAAACTCTAAATGCCGTAATATCAATCGTCTAATGCCAGAAACCCAGAATGAAATGAAATTCCTGGAGCATTAAAAAAATAAATTTATACTGACGTTTTTCTTTCAAAGCTTAAAACAGCGAATTTGAATGCACTGTTTGAGCAATGGCAAATGGAGTTTTTCCTTATTCTGTGTTTCAAATAAATTCCCCTTTCTCACGCTTCAATGACTACCAAAAATTTTGCACACAGCTAATTTGATTGAAAACTATCATTATTCGGTTTTCAATTGCTCTTCCAAACCTGCCATTCTCTTTCTCTTCAACATATCCATTGACCGCAACTGTCCACAAGCACCCAGAATATCCACACCGCGACTCAACCGCAAATGGCAATGCACCCCACCTGCAACAATTCTTCTTCGAAACAAATCAATCTGACTTATATCACTACATTCATACCCACTACCCTCCCATCCATGAAACGGAATCAAATTCACATGAACTGTACTTGCAAGCTCCCGCATGTCACCAATCTTGAGCCCACGTTTCAGCAGATTAACTAACTGGTCTGCTTCTTGAATCGAATCATTGACACCTTTTAACATCACATATTCAAAGGTGACGCGTTTATGCCGTCTTCCGACGAGAATTGTGCCTTGTTTTAGCTTTTGTTTCATATCATTGGTGTTATCCCCTCGGAAATCGGCGGCAGCTTTAAAATTTCTTTTGTTGTATTTGCTTGGATGGAGTTGCAGGTATTGGCGAACAGATTCCATAAGTGTCGCAATGTTATATTGCTTGTTTATGGGCATGAGTGAAGATCGGAGACGATCGGTTGTTGCGTGGAGACTAATTGCGAGGCTACAGCCGGCGAGTTCTGTTGCAATTTTGGGAATTAGCGGCGCAATTCCGCTGGTGCTGATTGTTATTTTGGAGGGATGGAAATTGAGGTCACTTGTTAGTGTTTTAATGAACGGCTTTAGATTTTTAAAGTTGAGTAACGGTTCGCCTTGACCCTAAAAGTGGGTGTTGCATATGTGTGTATGTGTTGTGTTGTGTATGTGTGTGTGTGACGAAATTAATTGACTGAAAGAAAAATCAAAGAAAGAAGTTCAAATATTTGAAATATACCATCAATACAATGTTTTTCAAGACTCGTGGAAAAGAATTTTCCTTTCTAAAATCTTTAGCGATTCTCATTCCATGCATTACTTGTGCAACCATTTCCCAAGCTTCCAAATTTCTGAGCATTTTTTGGGTTCCCTAAAAATAAGCATCAGCACTTAGTAAATTTGTTTCAATAACAACTCACAGTGTGACAAAAAGTACAAGCTAGCGAACACCCAACCTGCGATGAAACACAAAGTGTTGCAGTCGGCTTTTGCTCAGTTTCAACATACTCATGCATCATATCCGTCTCACCCTGGGAGCCATTATTCATTGGAATATAAACACACTCAACTTTCGCACTAACAACCTTCTTTTCTGCACTGCCAGAAATATGCTCAGGAAATTCCATCAAAATTTTACGTGTTTCGTCAGAACTCTCTGTTTCAACGACGCTCGAGGGGGTGCCGATTTCGAACCTATTAGAGAGATCTTGGCGCATTTCAAGCGGTATTGTCTTTATGGCGTCGAAAGATGTGGTACCGTGTTTATATATAGCATCATGGAGCTGAATTGAGCGGAATGCGGGAGTAGCTGTATCCATTTTCCAGATCGTCGATGCATATGCAGAAAATGGTAACGCTAAGAGAATTTTTTTGTGGTCGAGTGTTGACGCGGGTTTAAATTGAGACTCCAATTCTGTTGTAACCGACTTCTGTTGTTGTTGTTGTTGTTGTTGTTGTTGCTGTTGTTGTTGCTGTTGTTGCTGCCGTTGTTGTTGTTGGATCAAGATGAACGGTTTTGTTGGAATAACAAATCCCGAGCGTTCAAGTTTGCGACGGGCTTCTTTGGTGGTATGGTTGAATCGTTTTTCGTTTTCCAGCGCTCTTTCGAGCGAATTTGTGCGACGGGTGGTGATGTCGGCATCAAGTGGTGTTTTTACTCTTTTTTTCGTTATCGTTGATGTTGTTTCTTTCGATTCTCTTCTGATTACAATGACTTTTTTTCGGTTGAATTGCGTGTTGTGTCCCACAGTTGAGACTGCCCGACTTGACAGCTTGGTCGAAGTGAATAGAAACATATTCTCAAAAAAGAAAAGGAAGGGAAAAATTAACCAAGAACCACACTTATACTAAAGTGGGTTGGGTCAGCACCATTGCAAGAGCATCAAGCTGCAGTATAAATGGGGACAATATTGATTGTAGTTGTCAGCATATGATGAAGGCTATGATTGAATTCAACAAAGCTTTGATTTTGTCGGCAAGAAGATCTGCTTAAGGCTGTTGGGGAACTGGGATGTTGCAACAGCAAATGGCATACTTTTTGAGATATCTTCTCTGGCTGACCAGCTGTTGCTTATGATCATCGTGGTGGCAACCTTGACAAAAATCTCACAAAAAGTAACTGAAATATTGGATATACAAATCAAAAAAAAACTCAGACTTAACAGGCACAGCAATTTTCTCACAAAACCACCAAAAAATAGAGAATCATACTAAACCATTTAAATTTAAATATGACAATAAATCATTATTCAAAGCAGAAATTCTAACAATTATGCTGCATTACATAAAATACCAAATAACCCAAAAATAAAAATCTTCACAGACTCTGAATCATCTATCAAAATTATTTAAAAAGCCCATAAATTTTTAGGCATAAACAACAGACATATCTTAAAAACAAATGATGCAGCAGTGGTTATTGGAATAAATGAACAGCTAAAAAGAATACAAGTGAACAACAATCAAAACATAGATGATATTCTTCAACACATTAAATCACACTAAAAAACAAAAACCCTAAATGATGAATGCAATGAAATTGCCAATAAAGTACACACAAACCCAGAAATAGCATTAACAATATCAAACACAGAAATCAACCCAGAAATAATCCTCCCTAGACTTAAAAATAAATATCTAGACAAATACCCATCCACATATAAAATACATTTTCAGAATGGAACAAAAACAAAAAACCAAAAACATACTAAAGAAAACACTTAACTATGACATCAATGCCAACAAATCAATAAATAACATATTCTTCTCAGAAAAAAAGAAAAATAGGCTGAACCAAACATACCTATAACAGCACACATTTATAATAAATATCCTGAACAGAAATCTACAGACACTTGATAAATTAAAAAGATGCAAAACTCAATCAGGAAATTGTGATGACTACACTTCAGTGAAACTATATACCTTGTCTTCTTGAACACACAATTCAAGTTTTACAGCCACTTTCTTAATGCAAGATTTTAAAATCAAAGATTTCAGCAAGTTGACAATTGTTTTTGCAGTGGCATTAGTTCAGCCAATTTCACTTGATTGCATATTGACATTAAACATTGCATTTTTGATGACAAGTTGTCAAATGGAAAAACTCTGGTGCACTTGAATGACAATGTTATAATGTGAGACATGATGCATTGTCCGGATTCACAAGCAATGGAGATAAGTTCTTCTCCCACTTTTCCCAATGTGTTTGTTGCAAAACTTCATTTTTCCTAATACAACTGACAGATTTTGTTCTTCATATTTGCAAAAATTAACAAGTCCAGAGGCTGCAAGAAGCAAGTTGTGTTTGGAAGGAGGAAGAAACCAGAGATACCTGACTTAAAACACAGTGTGAGAGCATTCAATGTTCTGTGAACGTCAAGATTGTTGCACAAAAGTACTGGAGTAAGTCCACCATGTTGATTTGCCCAAACTGACTTTAATTCCATCAAAATTGGCTTCCACTGCAGCTCTGTTAAGTATCTGCTGTTGCTATATGCAAAATATGTCAGGTTATTTTCATCATGACACAGACAGCCACATTGGCTTGTAACTGGATGTTACCGAACTTAACTGGTATAAAAACATACATAATCCTCTCCCCAGTTGCAGTTACAAATGGAATAAAGGTTGCATATTAACTGTGTTCATTTTGAAGATAAATATTGATGCTGACAATCACATTTGACTGTGCATTGTTGTTTTGTAATTTAATTCGCATTTTATCAATGTTCATGATATTTTTTCAACTGTAGCAATTATCATTCATCCAATGCTCAAAGTTGTTGACCCATGTTTGGATTGAATCAAGAGTGAGTGTTAAATTTTGTTGAAACACACAATAAATACTGTAAATATACATTTACATTTATAATTTGCTATTTACAATCTACTTTATTTTGCTCCAATGTCAACTAATTGACCATGACCATTATTACAATAAAACAATATCACATTCACACTCACAGAGCATCAATAATGCAATATAACAAATTCTCATTTGTTTCAATACATTAACTTTAATTATAAGAAAGATACAATTCAAATCACATATATACACCTATAGTGTCAATTGGTCATTGTAAAGGGCGCTTTACAATACATGGATTGTGCTTTTGGATGAATCGAATAATGGCAGGAGGTGTTTTAAATAAGTTATCACAATTTAATAATAAATATCTTTATTCATATAAAATCTTTTCAATTCAGTTTATTGAAATTCTTGTTGGTTGCAAGAATTCTGTTGGGTTCTTCCTGTTCTTCCTCATTGCAATTTGCAAGATCATCAGGCAAAAGCTTGGTCATCGGCTCAAAGCCGGGTCATCAGCTCAAGGCTGGTCCATTAGCAAAAGCTGGCATCAGCTGAAGCCAGTAAACATTATAAGTCATTGGCCCTGCAACATCTGCATTAGATAATTGAACCTCACCACAGCAAAGCAATAGGGATAGGTCCAGAATGAACTTGGGAAATGTTTGAACCCTGGCTAGGTCCCAAAAATAGTCAGGTGGCGTCCTTTATGCTCTGGAGATAAATAGAATAGATAGAACAAATAGAAACAGGTAAGTATGATTTATAAATACAAACACAATGTTTTTCTCTTTTTTCCATTAAGATACTGAGTCCTTGTTCTGGTACCACCAGCAACAAGAACCCTTCTCTTTACACTCA
>JADGJH010000875.1:0-13541 GCA_027596945.1 Physocladia obscura
TTTTTGATCATGTATATTATTATTGAAATTATTAAAATTATTTAAAAATATTTATTGATTATCTTCAAAAAACACAGATCTTATTTGAGAAATACCTGTCCTTCTTACTCTTAAATTATACAGCCTGTGAATACCTTCTAATCAAATAGCCCAGAGCTTTTGATTGTATGGAAGAGGCATTAGCAACCTGCAATAAACCTTTTTGACTGCTCCCATTTCCCATTTGGCTGCTTGACAAATTGAAGCATCATTACTTACTGCTTGTAAATTATGCCAAATATTTGTGGGTGCTCAATTCAAATCTCTGTCTTTGAGAGGCATTACAATCTTGTTGAATATTTTGTGGTTGACTGGAAAGGCAAAATCAGGACACACTCCATACTTTTTCAAAGAGAATTCTTTGTCCAGGAGCTTCTCACAAAAGGCGCAGCTTGTTTTTCCATCATTTCAAGAGCTGGGGCAGTTGTGTTTCATCCATATAATTGTTCTTGTTTGTTTGTGTTTGTTGAATAAAATAGAATATGTTATCTGCTTACCATCAACACCAAAACAGAGCATTCCAGTAACATATACGCAATGTAGCCAGTCATTATACATAGTATTTTGCTTGTCTGCAAAAGATGGCTCTTGCCCTTGGTAGTTTCTGTCAATGAAACCAAACTTGTTCTTGACAAATGGCTCTTGTAATTTGACTCATTCACCCCATAGAACTTGTTGCTTGTCAGTTGGCCATGCAATTTGAGCATCTTTGATATTCCTGAGCAATAGTAGAAGTGCTGATTCTGTGTTTGATAATACATGAGACAAAGTAGCAGGGTACCAAACATCTCACATAATGTCTTGTTTTCCATAGTTCCACAGTAATAATGCAGCAGCAATCCAAGCACCATGATTTTGATGTTACTTTTGGTGGTTGTCTGTTTCGGCGCCCACCACTCTTGGTAATATAGTATTTCGAGAATTTGTTAAGTAGTTCCAGAAACATATGCATATTGACAGAGACAATGTTGATAAAGTCTCCTGGATTTTCATTGTAGCTGCTGAGTAGTTGCTGCCAAAAGCAGTTGTTTGGATTTCCCAGATTCGCATTTGTCAATTGATTTTATAATCGAAGCTGATTTTTTGGCCTTAATAATGCCAGTATTCAAATGCACAGGCATAGATTGTGTGCAATGCAGACAATGCAAAGCAGTAACGTTGGGTTTGTGTTCATTTCAAGCTGTGCAATGTTCGTTTTTTTTTGTTTGTCTCTTTTGGAACAAATGATTTGGTTTATTTTTGGAGACACCATTGGGACAAAATTCTGGGACAAACCGCCTGTCCCGCCAGGACAAAGACATTTTGTCTTTTCATTTGTTCCAGTTTTGGAAGTCTTCCATTAATCGATTTGCATTAGCAATATCTTTTCTCAATTTTTGGTCAAATCCAAATGCAGTCAAATTACGGAAACTTCTTGCCTGCGACAATGTGACAATAGCAATGCCAAGTTGCTACAATGGACTTATTGCATGCGTGATTGCTTGCTCTGGATTTTAAGTAGGGTTTATGACGGGTTTTGGAGTTCTGCAGTGCACCATTTTCCTGACACACAACTGATTTCATATGCCAAAATGCAAGACACCATACAAATTATTGGTGTGGCCCTTAACGGCGTTACGTGTATTGCCGAAGGCGACACCGATATTACACTCCTTGAGGCGCCGCGTTCAAAACATGAAATAATCCAATACTGTAAAGAAGTTCCCAGTTACAAGATGGTAAATATGGTTGAATGCAGTGGGCTCACCCCAATTTTTTCAACATCTGAATTGTATGATATGGGATACAAACTGGTGATTTATCCTGTCTCACTTCTCAGCGCTGGTATCAGGTCTATGCTTGATATTCTGTAGACTTTGAGACCACAAAAGATGTTGTTGGATTCAATGAGTGCTATTCTGATGATGACAAATATCAATTCATTTGACACTTTATTTTATTTTACAAATCTTCCCCAACGTTTTCTTTTTTCGGCTTCTTCTTTGTTGCTCAAATAATCACGTAAAAATTCCAAGCTGCCGTCCAATTCAAAGTAATAATCTTCATAATTTTCATTGTGGATATTTTCGTTGTTTAAAGAATTTTCCGACCAGCTTTCGGAAGTATCTATTTCTGATAGAAATTCACCAGAAATTCCAGATGTATATGGGCTGAACACATTGTCACTATCCGGAAAAGATGTTGCCCAACTCTCTGAAACATTTCTACTGGCCAAATACTCTCCAGAAGCAATTGTTGCATAAATTGAACCATCATTGCATGTTGAAGTTGAGGTGCTGTCAAGATCGATTTCGTCCATGAACTCGGATATTTCATTCATCACTGTGTTTAAGACAATGCTGTTTACCGCGCCTTGGCTGTCATTTACTGATTCCAAAATATCAGAATCACTATCGCAGCTTAACATGGAAGCTCTTTGCTCAACGTAAACATCAGTGTTAAGTGTGATACCAAATTTGTCTGTATGTTTGACAGAAACGACGACAGCAGGGCTTATACACTCCTCAAACACAATAAAGTCATTCACACGGCTTGATAATACGCAATTATCATATTCACCATATTCAAACGTATCGTACTCTTGGTATGCGTTGGTAAAATTGCCTTCAGATTCGTCCCTGTAATATCCACAACTGATTGCGAGAGACGTTCGCTTGAGTGATACTTCGGAGTACGAGAAGCGATCAGCTTCAACCACGTCTGGGTCTTCACCTCCAAGAAAGTTTCTGTCGGTGGTGTAATTTTTTTTTCCCCAAGTTTTATACTCGGTTAGTAGCTTTTTTCCAAGTCTATATTCAAAAAAGGGTGTAAAAGTAAAGGTCGTTACTGATTAATATCTTTGGATTGAAAGACGCTCCAGTGAAAATTAGAGTCGATTCGAATTGTTCGAGTATTGGTAGATGTTCGTGTGGACTTGTTGCCTCTGTCAGAACGACTTCCTTCGTTATCAAATATAAAGTTTTGGCATTGCTCCAATATATTCGGATTCGTTTTCGACGTCTTTGTTTTAGTGACCAAGTTTGGGTGGGCATGATTTTTTTTGAGTTCCCCGAAATGAAAAGAATTGCCTCCTGAAGAGACTATTTCGCCAGTCTTGTCAATCTTGCGGAGCTTCGGTTGTTCCACCAGCAAGCCTTTGATAGAATCTTTGCGCATTGTCCTTGGCAGAACAGATTCTGTCAACAGGGACCGCATTTTTTATGTTTTGTTCATGACGTTTTGGTGGCTGCAAAATTTCAACAATCAAAAACAAGCACTCAAAATTCCATCAGATCTTATTTTTTGTTTGTACAAAGCAGTTTAATTATGAATGAGGAAATTTAAAAAATTTGTAAGTCCACTTCTCCTTTTCGTCGCTTGTTTTTTTTCACTTCCGTCTTCAGGCTGTAATAGAGTCTGTGAAATTTTGATTTCGGATATTTCTGCTTTACTCTTCTCAGCATCCATACGCTTCAAATCCAACATCTCATGTTCTCGTTCCAAAGTTCGTTGAAGTGTTGCTGCCGATCGTTGGTCAAGTTTTCCCACGGGTTCAATTTTCAATCCCACATTCGTCACCATATTATCTCTGGAGAGCGTTAATACGCGAGTAACTTTCGACACAATAAATTCCCCACACTCTTTGCCGTAATTTTCATCGTTATCGCTGTTATCACTGTTGTATCCACCTAGAATATCGGCTGAGAGACTTTCTGTCTCTATTTTATGTGGCGCTACTCCGATGGAATTTGAGACATCTCCCTCTACTATAAGCGATGGAACAGAGCTCAGCGGAGTTGAGACTTCGAATGTTTCATAATTTTTCGAATCTGTTCTTCCGTTTCCTGATGATTCAGGCGGTACATCATCAGCAGGAACCCAGTGTTCAACAAAATATTCTTCCACAACAACTTTTTCTGGCCTCGAATAAGTTGATATATTCTCTGCGGAAAATGTTGACTCTGTTAGATGTGTTTCGCTTGCCATCTGATCAAGTAGATCTTGCAGGTTGTTTATCGACTTGCGCAAACCCCCGCCGCCGCCTGTGTTTGATTTGAGTAGTCGCAATCGTGGAACCGGACTAAGGTCTTGTTCTGGAACTAGGTCAGAAATCTCTTCGATAATGTCGGAATATGTGCCAAGTAGGTTGCCATGTCCTGACCCAAGACCAAGTTGATGAGCCATTTCACCCCCATTTACTTTCAGCTCTGCAACCTGATGAGAATTTGGATTAACAATAGGGAGCATTGACATCCTGTGGATCGTGTGATAAGAATCAGTGTCCGCAGAGTTCGGACCATGCGCAGCTTCAAATCGCTCGACCAATTCAAATACCTCTTCTGTTGCAAAATCTGAATATTTTTCTTGAGACTTGCTCACGTTCTCGCTGATCTCATTAGTTGAACTGGCAGTAACTTCGTCAGTTAAATCGGTCACATCATTCATAGAGCTTGTCGCAGCAGTTGTCGAACTGAATTTTCTTTGAAGTGACGGCTCTGTGTAAGAAAATCGATCGAGATCAGGCTCGGTATATTTTCTAAGAGTGCCGTTTCCAGCAGTGAATAGGGAGCTAAGTCGCTTAGTCAGTAAAGTAGGGAAAAGGGATTTATAATAATTGTTTTTGCGTTATTAAACCTGTAACTATATTTACGGTGAAGTTTCCTTTGATAAGATTTCGATAAAGGTGCCGCCGCTAAAACTGAAGGCGGCAAAATTTCAGTCGGTGTTCCGCCTTCAAGATCCGCTATATCAAAGTAGAACTTTTTCCTGTCTTCCGCAATCGGCCCGTAAACTTTTGGAAGACGGGAGACTGACGCGTTGGGAGAGGTAACAGTTTCAGTAACAGTTGCGATTGGTGTGGGAAGAACTGGTGCTTTCTTCTTGGAGTATCTAACTATAACAACATCAGCAGACGTATCTGACTTCTCTTTCTTTTTTTGCTTGCTGAACAGTTCCTTGAATGCGCTCTTGATTCCATGCGGATGCGATGCATTTGGACGTGGTTTAAGCGGGGATATCGGCTGCATTGGATGAGATTCTTCCACTGCAGAAAGTCGCCGCGATGAGCCAGTTGTCATTATAGGAGTCAAAGAAAGGACTTCACGCGTCATATTGCCAAAAGCTACTTTTTAATGATCTTTTTGATTGTTGGTTTCTTTCAAGTTGATTGGTTCAACCTTTTCTGTTTTGATTGGGATTCAACTCCAACTCAAAATTTGTCATCACCAGAATTATCCACGATGTTTTGGCTCAAATTCGTGAAAACTGGGAAATTTGAATGTCAAAGACGCACCGCTATATTAATAAATCCAGATAATAGTTATTGTAATAATGCACTGAAATAAAAATTGTAAAATATTTTTGCAAAAAACAAAACATGCAGCTATTTATCGCATTCATTGCGCTGATTACATCATTAACACACGCGATCACGGTCATCTCTCCAAATTTCACGCAACCTTCTCCGCCAGTGACTTTTTCAACTGACGAAAGCGTGACAGTTATGTTTATGCCAACAAACGAGGAAAATTACAAAACATTATGGTGCAAAATCTATCTGGAGCCAGGAAACCAGCTTCTCAGCTACATTATCATATCTGAGCCTCGTGAATTGACTGAGATTCATTCCTTCAGTTTTATTACCCCGCAACTTCCAGGAAATTATTCTTTTTCGTTCTGGGATCGCGTTTCATTGCTCAACGGGTATGGTCCGCCAAAAATTTACTCCATGATGACTGTGGTGGCATTTCAGTTTGAAATCGTGTCGTCGTCATCCTTTTTATCTGGCTCGAAATCTAATTTACCAAGAACAATGACAACTCATTCTACCAAATTTGCGACAACACCTGCCACGACCGCGTTTTCCAAACATAAAAAGAGCGCGTTAATGCAAAATAGGTAATGATGATAATTATATTCAAAAATATTCACGGGGCAAGAGAATCAAATAAAAAACATGATATAATGTATTGAATTTCAACGCAAAAGAGAGTAAAAGGAGAAAAAACATCATAAAATGAAACGAAGTTTGTTCTCAACCGTCCTTGGAGTCGATAATTCCTCCCTCAGAAATTGCGTATATTGCTTCAGCCTCTGGAACAGATCTGACACCGACAATAATAAAAATAATAAAATGAAGAATGAGTCAGTTGGACAAAATATTTTGAAAACTGCATTGCACTTAACGGACTATCCCAGATTTTGCAAATGCGCGATTCATTGCGGCCTTTTCTCAAGAAGAGTCTTGTTGTTGATGCATGTGCCAAAACGTGACCGCCAATACTGTATATTTTGTTCATCACAAGAGCTTAATTAAAAATGAATGAATGAAAAAGGATATGACTTACGGTTTTTTGGGATCTTGCACAAACGTTAGTGAAGCCCCTGCATTTTAAGCCCACACAGAAAAATTTTAGAGAAACAAGAAAAAGAGGAAAATACCTGGATCAGCAGTCATTTGATTCGTAATAAAAACGGCAACATTGAACTCTTCCGCAAGTTTTGTAAGTTTGGCCAACATACTTCCGAGCTTCTGTTGTCTTTCTGCAAGTTCTCCACGACCGGAATAGTCTACACGAAATAAGGCCATAATAGAATCCACAATAATTAGTCGGTAACCTCCTTCGACCATCCGTGCGCCAACTTCCGTGATAAGTTCCTGCTCAATGCGTAAAAAGTCAACAAATAGAAAACACTGAGATAGAAAAGATCCCAGCAGCAAACCATTTGATGTTCACAGTTGTAAGCACGAGCAATCGAAATATTTTCAAGAACAGCTTCTGGATCCAAATTGAATCTGTTTGCAATAGATGTGATGCGGTCATCGCGGAATGTTCCTTCAGTGTCAATAAAGATCACGCGGCCTTCGGCGCCTCCTTGAGCGACAGGAAGCTGGGCGACAACACATAAAGTGTGGGCAAGTTGCGTTTTACCGGTTCGAAACTCTCTGATAGGCACCAGTATAGAGGGATTTGGATCGAAAAGGAGAGATTAGGTTTGTTTGTTCATGTCCGATTATGAATTTTATACACACACACAAAACACACACCCAAACGCCTCGGTGATACTCGCAGATTCTATGCCACCGTTAAGAATTTTGTCAAACTCTTTGGATCCAGTGGTAAGTTTAAAAATGTGTCTGCGTTTCATTGCGAGTTCCACACCAGTTATGAATCCTTGAGGGAGAAGTTTCGTTGCCGCTTCCTTGATTTTTTCAACCTTGGCGTCACTCATACCTTTGATTTTTCCGAGATTGCGGACAGTTGTCATTTGAACACCCTGACATGGTGTGAAAAGGAAAAAAAACAGTGACAGTATACAGCTTTTGAGTGGAGGTTTCGGTGGAGAAAACAGACAACTAAAAAAATAAAAATACTGACCCGGATTGTTTGAATTCCGGCAGCCTTGAGTTTCAAGATATCAGCCACATTAATTCCGCAAGTGGAAAGCTTGTCAATCTCCATGATCTCCTGTTTTGTTGATGGAGTGGGACGAGAAAGACAGTGAGACAATGGGCAAGGGAACGAGAATGCAGCATGAATGGCAAATAACTTCAATCTTTACCTCACCCAAGTTCTCCTCTTCTTCATTCTGTTGGTCTTCAACACTTTGAACTTGTTGGTCAGACATTTTATTATTTTTTTTCCTCTTTTTTATCTTCATTTTTAATTTCAATTTTGTTGCTTCACACATAGTTTTAAATCGTAGCGAGGCTGCCGCAGCTGCGTTAAACCACCCCGTTCACGGTCGTCAGCAAATTTAAGTCATTTCTTTTTCTACATCCACCAACCTTTGTTGATAAAGTAAAAATTAAATTTTTGTTTCTAATATTTAAAATAAAATATGCCACTTCTACATAATTATAATCTACAGTTTTTCTCTTATTAAGAAAGTTATTATCTCCAAAAGAATGTCTTTTCTTTGATATCAGTCTTAAAATACAAATCACAGACGGTGTCAAAATAACATCCAAAGCTAAAAGAGTTAAAACTGCATATGCGCCGAAATAGTTCGAATAAGATGAAATTGAGCCACTACATATAAATCCAAAATGGGGTGTAGCAGATAATCAAGCACATTGACAACGTCAAGAACTGCATAAGCACGCGTCGTTCGATTTTGATGCGTGTGGCGTGAATCACAGAAGAATTTGAGATACCATTTTCTGCTTGCTGGATGTGTCGTCGGACAGGAAGAACGATACGACACGCGGGTTTATTGCAAGTTGGTGTGAAGTGAAACGGAAAGTCGCCACGTAAAAATAAGAGGTCAAAAGCGAAGATATTATGAAACCGATCGTGGAACTTGTTATCCACACAATTCGGCTAACAGAATTGAAAACGCGTATTTGATCTGCGCTGGGCTTGGTGACACGTGATCTTTGCGTCAAAATTTTCATGTCTGAAAGTCAAAACTCACCCATACAGAAACTTGGCAAGCACAACACAGCACAGGATGGCAAATACAGAATAAATAGCAGAGATGAAATTTTTCCTCCTTTCCGGCTGAAGAATAAACAAATGCTCGGCTGCTAAATTGGCATTGCACAAAAGCATAACCAGCACGATCCAGTTCGCAAACAGCGCCATCCAGGTGATTGTCGATTACGACATATAGGTCGTCGCAAGTAAAAGTGCCGTCTGCAGCGTCCGGTGCAAACTCCAAGTCCAGCACATTACCACAAGCCACGTGATCCGTCGGTTAAGTTCCGAGCCACACCCAGTGAGCAGTTGATTCCGGTTGTACACAAGCACGGCAAGCACAACTGTTCAGCACAAATCCGGCTATATTAACCACTATTTGCAGCATGTTGCCGGCATTCATCATTTTGCCTCACTCATACAATTTGAAAGAAACGATCGATTGAAAATTCGGATTAACATTTATTGGCAAAAAAAAGAAAATGCGCCGTTCGATTTGAACGCGGATGGTGTAAAGTAAGACGGAATCGACGGAGCCACTATTTTCTGTCCCACAACTATCGTTGTTGGATAGGAAGAATAGGACGTTCATTCAAGTTAGTGCAATGTAAAGCAGAAAGTGGTCAAGTAGAAATATGAGGTCATCATTGAAAAGCCAATTAAACCAATTGATCGAAACTGTCAGGCCGAGTCTGAGTTTAGCTGCACTTTTTCATTTTCAATTATTGATTTTTCACGTTACGTCCAGATTATATCAAAACAGCAACAATATGCCGAAGATATACAAAAAAATTTGATCACCTATGAACAAGTATATAGACTATCAACAACTCTAATAACGAAATCATCAATTACCCAATCACTGATCAATTGTGGCACAAAATTTTTAACTGTCTCGTGTACTATGCTATGCTCCTACACCTAAATTTAATTCATCGCAATATTATCAGATTTAATATTTATAAAAGGGGTAAAATAGAAACACCACTGCGGCTTGGAACAACCGAAACAAATGCGTTCCTACGTCATACAAAAATTCAATTTGCCTCAAAATTCCCAAAATTAAATAGGGAAAAAAGGAATTAGCTCAATAAGGTTTCAGCAATATATCTATATCTTCACAACTTTAAACTCATTTAAAAACCACGCTATATTCGTCAATCTATGTGGAATATATTTTTCAAAAAAAATTGTCATATTTCCACATCCACCCCTCTAACAACGTCTTCAAACTCATCAACAAGCATCCTCAAAAACTCTTCATTTACAGCCGGCGAACTAATCGCAACCCGCGTAAACTCTGGCAATCCGGTCCACTTGATACCCATATAATCAACCATGAGCTTCCCCCGTTTCGCCACCTCCATATGCACTTTCACAGTCGTCTCACGCAACACGCGATACACAGTCTCTACCGATTCATTTGCAACAAATGTTGCCAAGTCTCCATACTGTTGCACGAGCACGGGAGCAAGACACCAGAACGAGACACTCAATCGTCCACCCGCGTAATGATAGTCGTTGGAAGAATACGGAATCACCAGATGAAAAAATTTCCGTCTTTCGAGAACGAGTCGTGCAAGCGTGTCAACGTTGTTGACGGCTTTTGATACACGCGCGCCAAAGCCGTCAGTTCCGTGCACATGCCAGGCGAGATATAATTTTAGAGCGTCTGCACGTCTTCCGCAACCTATAGTTGCGTCTCCAATATCTAGAGGTATATCTGGCTCATTAAAATCTCCAGTTGTCAATGTTGTTGTGTCGTGGAAAAGGTAATCGGCTTTCAAGCCGTTGGCCACCCAAAGCGAGTCTTTTTTCCATCCACGTTCTGAGCTGCAGTTTACTATCAACGCGGAGCATTGGGATGGGATACCTAGAATCTAATATCGTATCAGAATTGATGGTATTTACTCACTTCGCTTATCCGGCATTTGTCTGTATTTTTAAACTATTCTTCTCCAAATTCGTAAGTCTGCAATTTCTAACCTTATGCGGAGAAATCGTGACGGAATCAACACTCTCCAACCCCGGCATCAACTGCTCTCTCAACTCGGGGACAAACACAACCGGCCCACCATAAGATGCATCGACATGAATCCAAATACGAATGCCAAGATCGCGCTCACAGGCCCGCACAGCGGAAACACAGGCAGCTGGGTTGTCAAAAGTTGATAGGACAGTTGTTCCAGCGGTTAGGACAACGAAAAATGGTTTGTGACTATTGGCGTGGGCGGTGCGAATGGCTGTTGCGAGAGCGGTAGGGTTCATGGGGTGATGGTTGTCGGTCAGAATAGTTTTTGAGTCAGGTGCTGCCGTTGGGATTTTTACGAGAGTCTCTGGCTGTTTTTTATTATTATTTTTTGCTGGTGCTCCGCTCATACAAAATCTATTTTCTTTCTTTTCGATCCTTTCGCTCGTGAGACCCTCAAATTTATGACTCACATGCAAACCAAGACCCAAGACAACACACGACTTGTCAATAGAATAGTGCGACTCGACAGAAGTGAAAACCGCAAGAGAAACGCCAGCTTTAATTAACCCGACGCGTTTAATCTGCGGAAAAAGCAGGTTTCGGGCCGAAGTCATTGCGAGGAGGTTTGAGGCTGATCCGCCGGGTTGAAATACGCCTGATGACGCGTGCGGTTTGAAGCCACAAGCCTGGGCAAGCCGTTCAATGCAGGCGCGTTCCATGAGCGAGAGTACGGGCGAGACGCTGAATACGTGCACGTTTGTGTTGAGGACGGCGCAGAGGAGTTCGCCAAACGCACCCACGCCATCGGATCCAGCGTAAAGTTTGTCCAGAAAGCCGGCTGATCCAGTGCGCACCGAGTGTCGCAGTGTCAAAGAAACAAGATCCCGGAGTTTCTCGAGCTTGTTCCCAATACTGGCGCTGTTTTTTATATCAGTGCTTGAGCTTGGCAGCCGAGGGTTGTTAATGTCCGGATCGGACGGAAACAGGCTCATGAGGTCCGCAAAATTCGGTGGAGACCCAGGACCCGAGGTTGAGTTTTCAGCTTCGTACGCCTCGAGAAGAGGCAGAAGCAGCCGCACAACTAGTGTGGTCGGTACAACATCCGAACTGGAAGGAGCAGATGACGTCATTCTACGATGAAAATTTGACTACAAAAAACAAACCTACTAAAAAAAATTCCAGTCCAACAGTCCGTAACATTTACATAGACTTAAAATTTGTTAATCAGTAGAAACAAATTTCACTATTTCTTAACCCAAAACAAACTATCCACCATATCAGTTTAGAACTTGCTATGAAGTGTTTAAATTCTGAAAATTTTATTAATTTCTTACAGCTGATTTCAAAACTTTGTCAAAAACAAAAAAAACATTTATTTGAATGTAATAGACTATAATGGTCTATAATGATCCCTGCTGACACAGTGCTAACTGATTGTAAAGTCAACAGCAACAAAATGGGCCATATTTTGCACCCTGATCCCATCCTTTGACGCATTATTTGGTCACTTATGGAGGGTGCCAGCTTTATACAGACTGCAAATCAGTTATTTGTTGACCAGCAGTTGGTTTGATGCACATGGAACTGCTTTGTGAATTATGCAACAGTCTGAAATCCTTTTGTAAATGTAACTGGAAGGAAGCAAATTTTGGAGAGCCAGCTTCTTGTTGTGCATAAATGGGTTTTTTGTTTTTTTTACTGCTAAAAACAAATCAGCACATTGAGGCTTTGATGGCCATACAAAAAGACTGGTACCTAGAAGAACTCATTGAACAAGTGTACTCTGGAAAGCAAGTAAGCATTCCAACAATGTGGCACTGTTTGAATTAACTTTGGTTTCAGCACAAACAGGTTATTAAACAATGTAAAATTGCTTCAATGTATCATTTAATCTGCATAAAATAGCTATCTGTTGCTGCCTCTGAACGTAATGAGTTTGACCACCAATGCTATCAAATTTTTATTGGTGGATTTTGCCAAATCAACTTGTATTTGCTGACAAATCTGCCATGAATAAGAAAAAATTATGTCGTTGCTGGGGCTATGGATGGACAGGTTTGCGAGCAAGAATAAGCTGCCCATTTGTGCATGGCACTGGTCATTCTGTCGTTGGTGCTCTGTCATTACAGGGTTTGATATCTTTTTCAATTAAAGAAGGAAGTATGAAAGCTGAGGATTTTTTGGAATGGCTAACAGATGATTTGGTTTGTTTCTTTTAAGTAATTTTCACATTCAATATTTTTGAACAGATTCCGAAAATGAATCAATTCCCACAGCCTGAAAGTGTTTTGGTTCTGGATAACTGCTAAATACACAAAGACCCGCAAATAAAAGATACCTGTGATGCTGGTGGTGTTTTATTAATATTTTTGCCTGCATATTTACCTGACTTTAACCCTGTGAGTTTTGGTTTATTAATTTTTGTTGCTTTTGCTTTCTGACAAATTCCAGATTGAGCAATGCTTTGCAATTATAAAATCTTATTTGCGAAAGCATAAGAAAAGATTGGCAGAAATAGATCAAGCAGATGCAGTGTTTGAAGCATGCATGACAATTGAGAACAGAGTTGCACTTTCATGTTTCCAACATTCAAATTATTTGTAAAATTAGTGTGTTTACATAAAATATATTATCTGAATATTAGTATGTTTTATTTCTTTGGAAAAAAAATAAACAGAAAAATCAAAATTATTTTCAATACTCAAATTCGCTCAATGGAATCTCAACTTCCATTTTGATTATGATTCTTGTTTCTTTTTTGGTTAAAACTTCAGATAGTTGTGACTCAAAAAGAAGTTGAATGCTCAAATCATCAAGGCCCCATGCTGTCAACAGTTTGCCAGGTAGTGCAGAAGGGAGTTTTGACATTTTTAACATTAATTCCACAGTGTCTAACTTTTCAACAACCAAATATCCAGTTAACACAGATGGTTCTCTGGTTTGTTTGTTTGTTTTGAAGAATCAAACAGACTTTCGAAGGCTTGTTGGCTGGGATAAATTGAGTCTGGTAAATTTGAGGATGTTTGTGCTGTCAGAGGTAGAGAGAAGGTTTTCGATCCTGGCAATATGTAATTTTTGCTGTCAAATAGTCGTGTATTTGGTGGATGGTCAACGTCAACTTTGGACATCTT
>JADGJH010000876.1:0-13536 GCA_027596945.1 Physocladia obscura
CATCTGTTGATGGTGCAAGTTGATTTGCAGAAAATTGCACCAATTTGTGCTGGAGACATGCAATGATAGTAGTAGTTGAACAGCGCATGGACTCTGGTGTTTGCACTAGCTTGCATTGATGTAACTTGAGCTCAAATTGATTCCATTTGATTGTTTATTGAAAACTCAGAAAAAAAACATTTTCAAAATAGACAATATATATATATTTTTTAAATTTAATTTTTGCTTATATACAAGCAAGCATCACATATGATCCAAATGAACAACTGAGATTGTAGTTACTAGGATAAACACATTAACTCTATCAAAAATTATAGAAAGTAGTGGAACAGAGAGATGGAGCAACAATGACTCACAAAGATAACAGATTCAGGATCTTTCTTGTTGCCGGCTGCTGAAACGCGCATTTGCGAGTTGGAATTTTCGCGGTTTACAGTCGATAAATGGGAGCTTTCCTTCAGTGTGTGTGCTTATATTTTGCAAAAGGGCACATGTTTTCAAATTAAGGGAAAAAACATGATCAGTTAGCAGTATCAGAGGATCGAACCCGGACAGCGACATGCGTAGCCAAGTCGTCACCACCTCACTACTCAACCTTTCTCTTATTTTTTTCTAATTTAAGTATAATAACTTTAATATAATTTCTCTCGAACTGCAAAATCAAAAATGAAGATTGCGTAGCAGAGAGACAAAAAAACAAAAACAAAACAAATTAATAAAAAGGATAATAGTTTACTCAATTTTTTGCCTTATGGTAAATGCAGAAAATGAAGGGTCACAGCACAGCAATAATAAATTTATCTGATTTTTTTACTCATATTGAACAGTATTGAATCGCCTTTCCTGGGTTCTTCCCTGAGAAATCTGAGGAATTTATCATGGATTTATACAATATATTTCGTTGCAGTTAGCACCTGCAACGTGTGGTTTTCAGATTATGAGAAAGTGAATTGTGTCAAAAACATGGCAAGTGAGCAACAAATACAGCAGCAAACTATGGATGGCTAACCGTCAATGATCCGCGTATTATTCTTTCAGGCAGCAGCAGTCTCGGCCGCGGCATCGACGGGCACATCGGCCGTCAACTCTTTTGATACGCATCACGAAGACATTATTGTGAGAGATGATTCCAGCTTGATTCAGCCGTCAAATTCAAATAACCAAACACACATTCACAGCACGATGCGCAACTCGACTACTACGGTCGCAAACTGGCCACGAGCTCATCGGACTCAACCGTCAAAATATTCGAAGTCGACAATGATTCGCATCGTCTTGTTGACACTCTAAAAGGGTCTGAATTTTTATTATTATTTATATCTGGCATTCCATCCCATTGACGAGTGTTTTAAAACACTAGCCACAATGGACCAGTGTGGCAGGTTGCGTGGGCGCATCCAAAGTTTGGCGTTGTTCTTGCATCGTGTAGCTATGACGCCAAAGTATTGATTTGGCGCGAATATAACGGCATTTGGTCGAAAGTCACGGATCATCAAGTTCATTCATCGTCGGGTAAAATAGCAATTGGGTTTTCTGAAAGTTGCGAAATAAAAACTAACAAAAACCAGTAAATTCGGTCAGTTGGGCGCCGCACGAATACGGTCTAATTCTCGCATGTGCATCATCGGATGGAACAATTAGTGTCATTACCTGCAAAGAAGATACGACGTGGGAAAGCCAGACTTTTGTTGCGCACGCGATGGGTGTGAACTCAATTTCGTGGAGTCCGTCAGCAGTTGCCGCAAGTTTATTAAGCTCGGCTCAAACGCAACAAAATAACGCGCAAAATCCGAAAAGGCTTGTTAGTGGAGGGTGCGATAATTTGGTCAAGATTTGGAGGCAGTTGAGTTTTTTTTTTCATTTTTTTTTTTCACTTATGTGCATCCGTATATGTTGGTGTTATTTGTTTTTATTTTAAATACATATAGAGACGAGAGTGGAGCGTGGAAAGAAGAGGCGTTTCTTTCAGGGCATACAGACTGGATTCGCGATGTTTCATGGGCGCCAAGCGTCGGCCTCACGACATCATACATTGCATCGTGTTCACAAGACCGAAAGGTGCTGATTTGGACTAAAGACGCGAGCGCGTCACCGTCGAGCGCCGCGCAATGGAAAAGCAAGCCGCTGAAAGCCGATTTGTTTGGCGACGTTGTCTGGCGCGTTTCATGGAGTCACGCCGGAAATATTTTGGCTGTTAGTTGTGGAGATAACAAAGTGACGATGTGGAAAGAGAATCTGGAGGGAGAATTTGATTTGATTGGGGAAGCGAATGAAGGAATGTGATTTTAAATGCAAACACAAATAAATAAAAATTGAACAACTCCATCATTATTATTAAAAAGAAATTGTTTTATAATTTCGAACAAATGACTGCCACATCGTTTTTCGGATATCTGTTCACTGTTTGCGGACAAGCAACTAAAATATTTGTAGTAACAGCATATCATTCGGGTCAACTAACGATTCTGATTATTTGCATAAAAAAAACAAACTAAAGCATTCGAACACTTAAAGAACAATAATTTACAAAGCGAAACAAAAAGTATAGATATAATACTCGGATGACTGAACTAGTGCCTTTTTCTGGTTTCTGTCGAATTACGAGTTTGGTATTCGACTTCTATTTGTGCAATTCTATGCCAAGAAACTTTTCGGATTCTCTTTTGGTTTTTGATTCGGATTGGAATTATTTTATGAACCTTTTTTTTTTGTTTGTTTATTTGTGGCTTACATTGTGCTTTGTATAATTTCTGAAATTGGATTAGCGAAAGTCAGCGGAATCCCACAGTCATTGAATCAATTAAAATTCAACTATGGTAATGCATAATTTTCTTTTTCTTGGGATCTTTAAATTTACAAGCGAGCGGTTTCGGGTTTGGATTCATGTCTGGCCTTGTAATGTTTGTAATACAGTTGGTAAACCCATTGGATCCAGGAATTATCCATTGCAATTTTTGTTCGTCATAGGATACTTTTTATTTCAGGTACGTATGTGGACGAGAAAGAGAGAGAGAGAGAGATATAACTCGTAATAGGGTGTGAAAATGGGTGATTTCAACAAATACTCCTTTTTTTCGATGTAGCGCAGTGCAGAATCCCAATAACTTACAGCTCTTATGGGGCTTTCTGATGTTCGACGCAATGTGGATTAAATCGTATTGGTAAGTTCCAAATTCCGTAAGTTTTGCTATCGCATTTTCGCGCTTCATACAGCGTTAGCCGTTGTTTTGTTTGTTCTGTATTTTCTTCTTTTGCGTGAGTTTAGGTGTTTTAAAGGTAGACAACTTTGATACAATCGAATGTAAATTGAGGTCGATGGCACGCGTAGCTGACGCTATTGCTTGCGCTGATACTATTTGGGAGTTTGCTATACGATTGTAGTCTTGCGAGAAACGAAACAGAAACGCGATTGAATTTTGAAGGGGAAAAAAATTCCATTACAGTGTCTCGATTAAAATACCTCTTTGAATTTGGCGATATGAAAAATTTTCAATCAAAAATTTTATTGAAGGCAGAAATGAGACAAGTGCCTTCGCCAATAGCATCCACGGACGCCGCAACAAGACAGGCACCAGCATCCGCACCAATGCCTGCACCATCAGTATTATCGGAACTAGCAGTGTTTACATGCGCCCCAGTTCCGATGGCGCGCCATGGCCGCGGATCATGCGGCGACCCCACATCAAAATCGTCGCAAGTGGCCCTGGCGATCGGGTTTGCGCAGTCGCGCCACCAACGGCAGCGGATGGGATTAGCGGCAACAGCTGTCAACACCTTTGCGGCGAGCCCGCCATCTCATGTGGATCAAGATTGGCGCGTGTCTGCTTTTTTTCAACGTCAACATCATAATTTGTTTGGATCTGCTGCTGGCGGCAACCCTGGAAACGCTGAGGTTGTTGGATCGGATAGTGAAAATTGATTTGTTTTCTGTATCTCTTTGCTGTTTTTTTTTCTTCGTTTTTTTCTTTTTCTTCCATGCTCATACACACGCGCTTATTTTCGCCTCAGTCGTTCTTTTATACTGTATTTTTTCATGTTTACTCTTCATCTTTGCCTGGCGGCCGTGGTTTTTCTTTTGTCAACAATATAATAAAACCTTGTTTTCATTAAGTCATTCAAATTATTTTTTTAAGCCTTCCCTTTTGATTCGATGCAATATACGAAAAGTGCCACAACTAATTAATTTTCTGCATAAAATGCCAATAATTATGACTTAGGGGAGGCAGTAAGATTTTTGGTTAATTTTTGGGAGTTTCTCAGCTTGCAGTATTTGTGAAGTGCGTCTCCACTTCGTAAAACTCAACCTTGAGGAATAGAGTTTTCTATACTTTTTGACTTTGGTTGATACCAAATACAATTTTGAGTGTCTGTGATTTAATTTCGAAAGTTTTGAAATTGTTGGTTCCTGATTGCGGAATTAAAAAAATAGTGCCAAATAAAACTCTTTACTGATAGAAATAGAAACAATATTATAAAAATAAAATAAAACATTATTAAAAGGGTTTAATATCTTAGACGTGAGACTTTGTGAATTTTTTCCCATTTCTTGGTTCTGTCAACATTAATTTGTGAATTTTGTACCGAATCAAAGCGGTAGAGAAATAATTTTCACCATTCAAATTTTCTGCCAAGTTTTATCCAATCAGATTTCCATCATGATACCATTCAATTTGACAACTTTGCATGTTGTCAGAATGCGCCTGGGACAGTTTTCTGGTGTTGGTGAAGTTGCTTAGATTTTGGGATCAATGTTGTTTCTCTTTTTTCAAGTTTTAGTTCAGATTAATAGAGCTTATAACCTCACCCCAACACGCAAATCAAAAATTTGCACTAAAACAAACACTGCAATAGATTGTCTCAAAAATTTTAAGAAGAAACAGCAAAAAACCATCAAACATTTATTGGCAGAACATAAGGCATATTATCAAACAATTAAAATCAACAAAAGGATCATTTGCGGCTTTCAACTTGTAATAAATGTATGCAATTTGAGATTTTAAATACAGTGGAAATAGAAGCTGTACAGCACACGCGTCTTTGTGTTTGCACTTATTTGCTTTGATTCAACCTTTTCCCAAATAAAATTCAGTTTTTTAGTTGAAAGATTGTTGCGAATCTGAGAAATATTGTGAAAATTTGAAGGGAGTGAAGCAACAATAAACAATTTTGGACACAAGAATTACACAATCAGAATTAAATTGATGTGAGGTAAGGAAATTCTTGTGAAGCTAAAGTCAAAACCTATTGTCTCTTATCATTGAATAAGTAATTGTTTATTTGGAAACATGAATCCTCAGCAACATGATTCCTTTGGCCGTTTACAACTTTCAGGAGGAAGGTCTGAAATGAGTATAATAATTGCATCGCGAGTGAATAAAATTTGCTGAACACCTATCTTTCTGGTAACAGTCATAAAAATTCTGCTGTTGCTGCTGTTATTATTGATTTATATGTAACTCTGGTTTTTTTATTTCTTTTTTTTTCCTTTTTTTTCAGTTTAGTTAACTCTGTGTCGAGAAGCACTTTCGGTTGAAGAGGTGGACTCTTGGGGAGTCAGTTGGTCGAAAACCAGCGACGAAAAATATTTTTAAGGAGAAAAAGAATAAGTTTATTTTCAGAACAATGATATTCTAACACTCAGCTCTTTTTTTTTCTTTCTTTTTTTTGAAGCACAATTTTGAACCACAAAATAAAAATTTATCTTTTAATTAAAATTTTTAGAAAAGTAAATTTATTGGAAAGTAGGCAACAAAAACACAATGTGCCGAAATTCAAATAACTAGTTCAATACCAAAACTCATCATTTGGATCTGGTGTCATATTTTCCGCCAATTTTTGAGAAGCATATGGCAATGAAACTCCATCGCGGTAAAAGAGACCGCTTTGGAGACCAGTGTTGAGAATTGGCCAAACTACACTGAATCCGCCCGCAATCGCTGAACGGAAGCCAGCATTGCCGTTAATGTCTGTCGCGCAAAAGCCTGGACAAACAGCGAAAACTCTCAAATTTGGATTCTCGGCGGCAAAAAGCCGAGTGTAGGCGTTCAAAATCGCCTTGGAAATACCATACGACCAGGCAGTTTGCGGTGGTGAAGGCCACGCGTATTGCGGCTGCGGTTGGTTGTAGTCGAGTAAAATTTGTTCAAGTTTGGACCACGAAAGCTCTTCGACATTCTCGAGAATAAGTTTCAATTCTGAAGGTAGAGTCCACTGTGCAGCTGCACCAAGCTCAGACGAAACGTTGATGATCGTTGCGGTTGGTGCAAGAATTGGAAGAAACGTGTCAATAGTGTTTTTAATTCCAAGGACGTTCACGGCGAAAACTTTTTCGGCATCTTTTGGATCGGCAGAAGGGATTAAAATTCCAGCATTGTTGATGAGCAAATCCAGGCTTTTTCCAGTAAGACTGATTTCGTTAAAGGCGCGTTTAATTGAATCAAGGCTTCCAACATCAAGTTCAAGCACTTGGACGTGTCGTCCGAGGTGTTCCGCATGGAGTTTTGCCAGCGCCTCTTCGCCACGTTCCACTGAGCGCGTTCCGAGATAAATTGTTGCACGCGGAAACGCAGCAGAAAGAAGTTTGATAACTTCAAAGCCAATCCCTTTGTTTGCGCCAGTAACCAAGACACTTTCGACCATTTGATTTGATTTGATGTTTTTTTTTCTTCAATATTTGTAGTATTTGTTGAAATTTTGGTTTATTTATGCATGTGATTCAACGGGATTCAAATCATTTGAAATAATTATGCATTTGATTCAACGGGATTCAAATCATTTGAAATGATTACATATCTGTGTCGAAAATAAGTGAAGGAACAAACTGAACAAGAAGGGAAAAAATCGTGTCATAATCACGCAATCTTAATGCTGTATTCTTTTCTTTGTTTTCGTTTCATAAATATTAAGATCGCCAGAGCAACAGCAACTAGTAGCGCGTAAATCCCATGCCCAATAACCCATCGCACAAATATTGCATCAGCTTCATGCCATGTACTCCCATTCACATGATTGAAAAATACTTCTGGCACTCGATCTGCGTAAAAACGACCTGGCAGAATTCTAATTCCATCCCGCGTTTCAGAATCACTCCAGTAAAACTGACTCGTCACAAACGCCGGACCTGTAGTCAACATCACAGTAAGATACGGCATAAACGTGCGTGTGCTATGCATATTGCGAATAATTGCTTCGAGAAACGGATGTTTTGGCTCGAAAGCCATCCAGTCGTTTGAAAGGCCACCCATTGTCTGCGGTAATACTCCACGGGCACCAGATACAGATATCAACGGCAGCATGCTTCGTTCACAACCAATATCCATATCCATGTATATTCCGCCGTAGAAATGGAGTAAAAGAATTCTCGCAGCATCGATTTGCTGAATTGGATGGGGAAATGACAGAAATTTTGGCACAAAGTCCGCATAATGGCGCTGCACAAAATCGAGGAGGTCTGCATCTGTCCAAAACATGTATGTGAAGTCTCTATCATGGCGTTCATGACAAGACCGATGGGCCCAAGCCCAATTGGACTTTAGAGTTGACATGTCAGCTGTTCGCCACGTTTGGTGAATAATGCGCGGAATCGTCGTATCGTTGAATTGGTGTGGATCAGGCTGTTGGGGTAAATCTGGGATGAAATCAGCGGGAAGGGCAAGGAAATTTGCAGGGAGAAGGATCTCAGAAGTATCGAGAAATGCTGCAGCAAATACATATTTTCCTGCAAGAAACATGACTGGATTGCACAGAAACAGTACGATGCCTAGCAACCCCGCAGCGAAAACCCTTTTCCGGATTCGAAGTTTCATTTTAGATTGTGCGTGGCTTGTTCGGTTTTAATCACAAATATTAAAATCAAACGATTGGCGAAAATCGTTTCAAGACAACGCCGCACCTCGGCCATGCAAGCACAAGTTTTTATTTTCAGTACATATGAATTTATTTAATAATTCAGCTCTTCTCACAGAACGGCTTTCATACTGCATACTTGGTTTATTGTCAAATTAATTTTATTTTGCAGATCTTTATTATAATACCTAATAGCCAGCAGCCAGACAAGCTTCTAGCAAAAAAAAAAAAAGAAGAGCGCATCTAGCACCTATTATTAAAGTAAAAATATATGGTGCAAGATGAAATTCAGCCGTGGATAGAAAATAAATACTGGTTATTCGGTGTTAGCAGGTGCAATAACAGCAATCTGCCAAATAGACTCTCGCTCTACTGTCTTCAGCCGAACACGACGCCGTGTGGAAATATTCGCGCCAATATGATAATTAAAATGTGAAACAAAATACGTTCTTTGCCCAGTCAGCCACAATTAACAGGGGTCTATTAGAGCGATCAGGGCGAGATTTACATCAAATACCCCTCTTCATCAACAAACACTTGCAATGCAAAGCAATTGCCATCACAGTCATCCCAAGTTCCAACCGTCGATCCAATCGCCTGATACGGCACGCCAAGTATATCAAATGCTATCTGAAAATTTAGAATCTTTGCAGGGAGAATCTAATCCCTGCGTTTCTGACTGAGGGTAAATTCAAATTGCTTGTTTCTGTGAACGACACTTGTACGCGCATTGGCAAATATTATGATTTTTTCAACCATTTTATGCAAAGAAGTTTCGTTGAGAAATCGATTGTTGTTGGGTATTGGTGTAATTTGAGGTTGCATATTTCATAAACCGACGTACTTAATTCCGACTTTTGTGCTCTGACAAAACAGGGCACCGGCTTCTTGAAACGCAGATTTTTGGAGTAAAATTTTTGGGGTTTTGAAGTAGAATCAATAAAAAGTGATCTTTTAAAGGTTGATGCGAGAATTACAGACGGCATCCTGTCTTTGTCGTATTTTAAATTTTTTTTTAAAAGTTAAAAAGTTAAATATAAGTGTGCTAACACGCACGTACATTTTTTGAGAATTGTCGATATTGTTGGAAGAGAGTAATTCCTTCGAAAACGGTACAATAATAATGGTGTTTGCCATCCTGAAAAAGGGCAAAATAACGACAACTCACGACTAAAATTATAATCTGTTTCTTGAGGGATCTTTCTGTAAATATTCTTCTCTTTTTTTTCTTTAATTTTTTATTTATTTTCATGTGACTCATTGATATCAAAATGAAATTAATTATTCTAATAAGGACTGAAATGCAAAATAAGTGTTTCTTTGGTCGCGCGCATGAAAAAATATCAGCTCATTTCAAGCTGGACTGATTTTTCCCAAGCAAAGGAAAAGGGTAAAAAAGGATACCAATGGTTCATAAAAACCTTATCAGCCACCAATAAATCAGGGTTTCTCGCAGCCACCATGAAAAGAAACAAAAAAAATTATTATTTCGGGCCGAAAAGAAAGAAAAAAAATCAGCCACCAAAAAAAAAAGCAAGCAAGCAAATGACAGCAGACGGAACAAAACGACACTCGTTTCTGGCATCGACTTCGAATGGCGGCGAGGGCAGCAAACGCAACTCGACAGCACTGTCACGACTCAGTGGATTCTTTGGGATGGGCGGCAGCTCGACAGCCGCGGCGGCCTCGTGGGGCGAGCTGCAGAACGAGATAAACGACTCGGATTCTGACACGGAGTCAGATTCAGACTCGGATAACAACAACGACGGCGACGAGAAGAAGCAGCCGAGGAAGGAAAAGAATGAGAAGAAGAAGAAGATTCCGGTAGAGTCGAAGCGGTCGTCCAAGTTTGTCGGCAGCGAAAGAGTTGAGTGAAAAAACGTTGGTTAACCATAAGGGTTGAGGTTGATTACTGATTAACTGCCAGCAGGGGAGAGGCAGCGGGAGCCACTACGACCGACGGGCGTCGCGGCTGACAGGCAGCGGGTGGCTTGTGGCAGGCGAGCCGGGAAGCGAGAGCGGGGAGCGGGACGAGGAGGACGAGGAAGACGAGGACGAGGACGTGGAGCTTGGGCGGCTGGCGGCGACGGCCACGGACGGCAGCGTGCGAGTGGCGCGGCGGCGGCGGTGGCAGCTGGCGGGCTTCCTGGCCGCGCTGCTGGTCGCCGCGGCTGTCGTCGCCGGCGCCGTCGTCGGGTCGCGCAACGCCCGCCTCGCCACCGACGCCGCGTCCGACTCGGCGAACGACAACATTGCCGCCAACGCCAACGCCAACGCCTCCGCGTCCCCCGATGCCGCCGCTCCTTACTCCCGCGCGGCCGCCACTTCGCTCTTCACCACAGTCAGAAACGGCACCACTATTGCCTTTGTTGCGACCGTTGCTGTTCCTCCCACTACTGTTGCTGTTGCAATTCCCACTCCCACGACCACAACAACCACCACGACAACAACAACTACTACTACTACTACTACGACCACCACTACGACAACCACCACCACCACTACAACCACTACTACTAGCACTACGGATCCAGCTTCCAGTGGAGGGTCGTACAGCATCAAGTTCACGGAGTACGGAAACGGTGCATACGCAAGCGCGAGCACATTCATGTGCGGGAAAAACGGTTATGCCAGCAGCATGCCAAGTGATCCAACTGACATTATTGCCATTTCGCAAACGCTTGGCCTCCAACTTTTCAGCTCCTATATGACGTCGTCCGAAATTAACAATTTCCAGTCGTCGGCTGCTCCAATGTGCTTGAGTCAAATACAAATTTCAGCTAATGGCGTCACGTTTACAAAGACTATATTTGATGTCTGCGACGACACGGCTGGTTGCACAGACAATGACATAGACTTTTGGGATCCTGCTTCTGTGCAGTCTATTTGCGGCGGCGACGCATGCAATATGGATGCTGATTTGGTAGCTATTTGGAATGGTGCATAAGTATTCATTCTCTTTATTAATGTTTATAATCTTGATAATGTCGTTGCTTTAAATAAATAAAAATCATCTTTTTGGAAAATATATCTGTGCACTGACAACAGTGGAATGTAGTTTAGCAATCAAATTGATTGCTGGTATTGGTGGAGATTGTTTGGGCCAAACCACTCAGGAGTAGAACTGATGCTGGCACGAAATATACAATGCCTTCAAAGATTACTACAAAACAGAACAGCCACTCTGGTATAAAACGCCGCTAGGCTGCTTATATCAAGGATTGCTGGAAATTAGAGCATATCAAGACTAGATGCAAGACTGCTGAGCTTATTATTGTCAAAATAATTGGCAGTGTAAAAAACTTTTCAGATTGATCACACAACAACAAGTATTAACCAGACAAAGGCTTCAAAGTTTTAATATAGTTGAAGGGGAGATCAGAGAGAAGGAGCAAGGATTGGAAGGAGACTGGCGGCCGGGACGTCGAGGAACCACACGACCGAGGAGGCCGGAGAGACTCTTGCGGCGGGGTAGGATTGGTCGTTGTTCTGCAGAATATTGTGGAGGACTTGCGCCTTCTGCTCGCCGGTGGACACGAAGGCAACGTTGTGGGCAGCGTTGAGGACGGGTAAAGTGAGGGTGATGCGGCGTGCGGGCGGCTTGGGCGAGTCGAGGACGACGGCGACGGGAGCAGCGAGCGAGTCAACCAACGCATGACCGGGAAACAGCGAGCACGTGTGGCCGTCGGGGCCCATGCCCAGCAGCAGAAGGTCAAAGGCCGGAAGCGACGCCGCCCCAAACACGGCCTCCAGCTGCGCCGTGTAGTCGCGCGCCACGCCCGCCGCGTCGTCGAGCAGCGTGTCGTCGATCGCGTGCACCTGCGCCGCCGCGATCGGCACGCGCCACGTCAGCGCCTGTCCAACCTGCTTGTAGTTGGAGTCTTCGTGCGTGTTGGCCACGAGCCGCTGTTGCGCGTGTCAGCAACCAGCTGCACAAACAAACGAAAGCAAACGAACCTCGTCCGCCAGAAACACGTGCCACTTGGACCACTCGATCCCGGCGTCGTGCCCCACCAGTGCCTCGCCCAAAATCGCAGGCAACGAGCCGCCCGATACCGCCACAATGAACTGCCCTCGCGCCGCGATTGCAGCCTTGCTCACTTCCGCCACGTACGCTCCAAGTCCGGCAGATAGTTCGCTGATGCTGCCGTACTCTTTGACTGTTGGTGGTACTCGCGGTGCTGTCATTTTCCGTTATCAAATGAAAATAAAGTCCGATTTCAAACTGTCTTTTATCTGTTCGCATCATCTACATTATTCATTTTGGTGTGATTGTGGTGTGATAGTGGCATTATTGCTAAGAACTCAATTTGCTGTTTTACCAGAGTTCAAGGATAGCTAAAATCAGATATACGCCCAAGCCAAAATAACTTGAATAAATAATATACGTTGACTTAGAAAGAAAAAAAAAAAGAAACTGTGGCTAATACTTCTTCGTCTGTGTTTATCCCTCAGTCTTCGCGAGACTTGCCGCGTTGTGTTTGGCAACAACTTTTTTTTGTCCCCAGTCAAACATTAAAGAAAATTGTGAGTGTCAGCTTGGAAAACAACTCCATCCCCACAACCTTCTGCCATCTATCCGCTGCAAGAATACCCGACGTCGATTCGATACTCGTAAATGCCTTCAATTACTCTGCCGAAAATATTTTCGTGCAGCTCGCGATCGTTTTTTGTTGTTGTTCAAGTTGTGCATCTTCAATTGCATCTCGTAGAATCGAATCACTGAAATCGGATTTAATAAAGTCGCTTTTGGAATGCGATATCCATCAATCAATCTAGCAAGAAAATAATGTGGAGTTTAACTTCATTACGAATACGCAAAGCATATATATCCCATCTCCAATCAAAATTCTTGCTTCGTATACATCAGCCCCTCGAAAGTGAATTAACCGATATCCACATGAAAAAAATTCAAACTAGAATATGGCCCGTCTTCACGAGTACCAGGTTGTTGGCCGCAAGCAGCCGACCGAAAAAGAGCCAGTCCCAAAACTCTACCGCATGCGTCTCTTCGCACCAAACGAGGTTTCACATCGAACTGCGAAAACAACACAAAAAAACTCACAATTTTTCCCCCCGGCCAAAACCAGGTTGTCGCTAAATCTAGATACTGGTACTTTATTAAAAAAGTGTCCAAAGTGAAGAAGGCGTCCGGCGAGATTGTAGCCATCAACGAAATCTTTGAAAAGAAGCCAACGACCGTCAAGAACTTTGGGATCTGGTTGCGTTACGATTCGCGTTCAGGAACACACAACATGTACAAGGAATACAGGGAATTGACTCGCTGCGACGCTGTTGTTGCATGCTGTACGTTTTTTTTTTTGTTTTCATTGTGTCATGCATTTATTTATATGATTTTTTTTCAGACCAGGATATGGCTGCACGTCACCGCGCGCGTTTCGCCAACGTTCATATCATCAAGGTTGCGACTGTAAAGTCTTCGGATGTTCGCCGCGCGTACATCACGCAGCTTATTGACCCCAAGCTTAAGTTCCCGCTCGCCCATGCCCGCAAAGTTCTCAACAAGAAATACGCCAAGACGTTTATTGCTGCGCGTCCCAGCACTTTCTAAAAATACAGAGACTAATAAAGAAAAAAAGAAATAAAAGGAAACACTTTGGTTTACGTTTTTTTTGTTTTTTTTTTTCCTTTTTTTTTTGTTGTTTCTAAAATTCCAATGGCGAATAAAAG